>JAZBGZ010000243.1:18462-47379 GCA_037414795.1 Stenodera caucasica | reverse complement strand
TACAAATTTTACTATTCCCTACAATTGATTTTGTTTATAATCTAATTATACAACGTTATAATAGTTTTATTATTGAATAAATCAAAGTTGAAATATAAAAGTGCAAGATTAGCTGCTAAGACGATTCTATAATTTCGTCTCTTAGCAACCAGTCCTGTGAATTTGCTGCATTATGTACAATATTTTACAAAATTATAACAAAAGCTACAATTCTATTTACAGTATGTTACATTTTGCAAAAATATAAATTTATCAATCCTCAACAGAAAGAAATAATATTTCAAGTATCCGCGCGCCATCTAGTTGTTTGCGAGTTAACTCAAATTATATTTGCTCCATAACAAATTTGTAGATGGCGAGCCGATTATAATAACCTAACATCATTGATTGAAGTTTTGAGAAACTATTTCCCGATTGGGTTGTGTTGATAGAAGTATAAAATTTTAATATTTTGAAATTTTTATTTGAAGAATATCAAATACAAAAATTCTCCAATTTGTATTTTCTAACACAATTCAAGTTTTGCTCCAGTCTATCCACAAACGTATGATTGATCCAATATTGATAATCTCAATTCCATATACACTGACAAGTATAATAAGTAACTTTCCGAATATATCTTGCTAGCGAGTTCTTAAATGATGGATGGATATGAAGTTATTACGTTTTCGTTGTGAATGTCAGTGCACTGTAATTTTTTTCTATGTCACAAATCTACTTCGAAAAAGGTGGATAAAAGACACTTAAAATCACCGTAATATTATCGAAGTCACTATTAATAGTTGAAGAAATGGACGAATTAAGCTGGCTGATGAGAAAGCGTCATTGCTGCGGGATCGATGGCCTCTGGCCGGTTCGGCCAATCCTACAAAATTCCAACATATCAATTTTGAACAAAATTATTTTAAATGTCATCGATAAAATAGTGTTTTTCCACGATTTATCATCGTATGAAATTCTTAAAGTTTAGTTGAAAAATCCATTAGCTTCATCTTACAGCAACTATTCAATATATCGATAATATTCCGCTTGACTGATTATTATTATGGAAAATCAATTTGACGAGCATCTTGGTTTATTGTGTTAAAATTAAGAGAGTGCTCATTAAGCAGTTACTTAAGCTTCCATTTGTTTCAATTACCGCAAAATTTCTGAATAATTTCCCAACTTAATTTCAACGAAGTTTCAGTTAATTTTCAAAAATACTTACCACCAACTATGCTAACATGATTATGTTGTGTTCCAGTAGATCCAACTTTAATTTCTAGAACAAATACAAATGCAATAAAAAAATAGAGCAACTTTTGAAAACTACTGGAGTCTAGCTCGTTATTTTATCAGTAGAAAGTTTTTTAATTTATTCTATAGCTGTCTTCGTATTGGGATGCACATCAGGTCATGCAAATTCTTCAAGTTTTACACTTTCTGATATACTTTAGATAACTCTATTGTTAAAATTTAATAAAGTCAACCTTGTACAATGTTCGATGGGGAATTTCTCTATTTTCACATCATCTCCGGTTGCGACAATCTCGCTAGAGTCTTACCTCTGCAATATTTTCACATCGAGTCATCTATGCACAGAATATAGATATACAGGGTGAATTCGAGCCACACAATTATTTCGAACAAATATTAATTAAGCTCGTTCTTCCATGATTTAATATGAATTCTTTTGTACGTGGAATTTAATTAGATTGTAAAAATTTTCTTTGTTATTTGTGTTACAACAAAACAAAAGCTGAATAATCTTACACTAGGTGTAAGATAAACGGCGATATACACCTGTTGGAGCTAATTAATTGAGCTTGGGCTGAACTTATATTAGGATGTATATTGTCGTGGAACTGCATTTACCTTATTAAATAATAGATGAGTTTCGATATTTTTGTTCCTTTCTTTGAATCGCTTACAGGCTCTGAGCCCCAAATGGAGCGCTATATTCGAACAAATCTCTGTGAATAAATCATGATTTTGTCTAAATTTCGAAATTCTCGATCTCTCGAATCAGACGGCGAATTACAAGTTCACTCAAGATGAACTCTCTATTCTCCAGAAGCAATGTTAGACCCAATTCACGTTAAATAAGCCTATTTTTAGATGAATAATTTTCGTAAATTTGGATTTTCGCTCCTTATTTCCGTCAATTATTTGGAGATTTTGGTCAACTTTTTAGCGGCTCTTCTTTAATGGTTTCATTGTTAATGGAGCGAATTCTTAGAATCGAAAAGCCGAAGGGAATCTCCCGCTAGTTCAGAATCACCAGAAATTAGCGTCAACATCAAAGAGAAATTGTCGATTTTTGGATTAGCGTTAATTTTTCGACACTCAAATATTCAGTGGTGACTTTCAATTAGGGAAAATTTCCGTCAATTCGCCCCCTAAACAACGGATATTATTCCAAAATTATTCCACCACAATCAATTATAGCCGTGAATTTTGTGTTTAGTAATTTTTGAATTTTGACATAATCAAATCATTCAGTGTCACTTCTAGGGATTCAATTTGATTTGTGAAAATGATCTCTAGAAATACTAAGAAAAACCAAAAAGAAGCCCAATTTCAAGACTTAGTTGTTGTGAAAAGTATTACAATAGAGGAAGGTTTTCCACGGAAACAACTACCAACCAAGAAAAATTATTTACGATTTGGGAAAACAGATGAAATATTTACGTATGATGAAAAATACGTGACAAAATTTGATATCAATATTGTAACAGCAAAGCCCAAGAGTCCTACATTGAAAAAAACTGAAAATAAAATAGATGAATCTAGGCTCGATGCAAAAAATTACAATAATAAAAACATTGACAAACGAATAAGTCAAAGTAAAACAACACACGAACTGTCAAATAGTAAAGACGTTTCTTGTAGTTCGTCCAATAAAAATAAAAATCATACATTGGAATTGATAACGGAAAAATATTTAAATAGGCCTCGAATCCATTTCAAATCGCTAAAATCACCAATAATTGACAATTCAAAAATCAAACAAACCGATTTGAAGCTATTTAAAACTGAAGACATCGATGGAGCTATCGAAAATTTGAATATAACAAAAAAACAAAACAGTTCCACTGAAACAACAAAAAAACAATCATTATCGGAATATTTCGAAAGTAAAGTGAATAATATTAGACAACAACATCACGAATTCTCGATAATGAATCCGAAATATAAACAAATTTTCAACGATACGGACTTGGAAGAATCAATTTTGAAATCGGATTATCTTATTCGAGAATTTATGGGTGATGTTTTTTCTAAAAAATGAGTAAGATTGGAATAATTAGAGTAGTAATAACAAAATTCGACAAACGGATAAAAACACCTTTCTTAAAACGAAACATGATCGGAATATATCTATAAATATTAAATCGTATTGCTGGAAAATTCATTGTATACAATTCTCAAATAAAGGGTGGTTTCGTCCTATTTTGACAAATAACTAGACTATTGTGTATTTTTTTCTAACGCATTTCAATTTTGCTCATTGCCAGCTCTAAAACAAGTTTAGAGTAAATAATTATAATTATCTCCAACTACAGGTAAGTAGACGATTTGTTATATAAGTCAAGATTTCGCACAATATAATTAAATATGAGCGATTCAATTAAGAGTCGCTGAACAATTTCGAATAATTTAAGGGCGAAAAAGAGAGAGAGAGAGAGAGAGGGGCATAGATAATAGCGAGTAGAGATTGAAGCGTTCTTGTAATATATTGAAATTCCAGTTTAAACGATATATCACATTGTACAAACACGAAACATTGTCTTTTGATACAGTAAAAACAAAGCGTTTCTGAAATGAGTTTTGTCGATAAGAATTCAGGGAAGATATTGTATAAATGAGAACAGAATAATTGGAGTGGTGGTAGTAGAATTGAATGTAAAAAGGGATGGAATAAGTTTACTTTATACTGTTTTTACTGTCAATCAATAATCATTTAGTATTCAAGAATTAGACTTTAATAATTCAAATTAGACAAGAATTCAAATACTTACCATATAAACGTAGAGTACCTTCAGCCCTACCAAGGGAATTTGTTGAAACACAGTTATAAGTGCCGATGTCATTTATTGAGAACGATCTAATAGCCAATAACATGAAGACTTTATATCCACTACGTTCTTCTCTTATGATGTATTTACTCCTGAAAAAATTTAGAAGAGAACTATTAATCAATTCAACTTTTGTTAAAATTTCTATTGTCCCACTTTTCAATCTAATCCGAGGAATTTAACTGAAAAATCAATTCAATTGATCGATTCTCGTTACAGAATTTATATTTCAATGAGTTCTCTTTCTCGTATGAATATAAAAAAAAAATAAGACGACTTTACATAATTAAGTAGGAGAATCGTTAGAATATCTATGGGAATTCTCGAGTTATGTTTCATGGACTTAAACATATGATTCGAGATAATATGAAAATTATACACAAAACTTGGAATAATTCGAGATAATTTAGTGCTTATGCTAAATAATCGTATAGTCGACTAATGTCTAAAGTTTATATTTATTGTATAAATTCTAGCTAAATATATAAATTTATTATGAACGGTTATTCGAATCATTTGCAATTTAGATCTCTAATTATTGTTTTAATTGGGGAAAAATTTGAGCGAAAAATAGCCATGTACCGAATATGTACGAATTTGAAAAAGTTTTCCAATTCGATACAATTTTTTTTATTGTTTTCCAATACGGTTCGATAGCAAAAACTCCAGCTAGTCTGCTTTTAACGATCTCGATTTTTTGTTTTTTTTCGGTTCATCTTTAAAGGAATTGGGCCAAACATCTGAGCTTCAAGTCTTCAACAACATCAGGCCACGGGAAAAAAAAAGACAGTCGAAGTAAAGAACAACCACAACGAACGTCTTAAAATTAGTAAAGTTTTTGTGATGTTTCAGGTGGATTCGTTCGAAAAGATTTCCCACTGTATAAACATAATCTTTTTTGTTTCTAGAAAATGACGATGGGAAACTTTTCAATGTTTTATATTTCAACAGAATTTATTATTTTGTTTGAGATTTCGTTACAGATATCTGCTATTTTTTCGCTCAAATCAAATCGTTTAAATTTTCCCAAGTCTGTAAATATTGCCAGTTCATAAGTTTTGTAAATGTCAAGTTCTCGGCATTAAATATAATGATAATGATGATGATATCTCATCTCTGTAGCAAAAGCTACTTCTATCCTTTCATATCTACATATATTTAAATTTGAAAGCGAATAGGTGAGTGCCTGTTTCAATTAATGAAAGCATAATTCAAGATTTTAATGCATTGAAAAAAAATTATCATCAAGTCTCGATTTTTTAATCATTCTTGAATTTAAGAAGTTTTCGACGGAAAATAACTGACAGAGAAAAATTCAAAAGTACAACTACATTAGAAACATCTACTTAATTGAGTTTTTATTGTAATCATCTGGTTCTTCAATGGAGCTTTGACGTGGAAATTATTCGCAATTTGAGATATGTATTAAAATAAGATTAGCTCCGCATCGAGTACTTCTTATAAAATGAATTCTCAATTAAGAAAAAAGCGAGTATTTTCAACTTTCAAGAAGAAAATGATAGACAAGTAGATTTAGGGACAAACTGATGGAAATTTAACTAGTAAGAAGAACTAACTAAATTGCAAAGAATAAAAAAATAGAGAGTTTCTGGGCTTGGAGCCGGCCCTGGACGGATGAATTGGAGCTTTGTGGAGTGGTTCAAGGCCCCTTCAATGTTCAAAAGCTCAAATACTTTGTTCGATCATTTGGAAAAATCCAGCTTTTACTGTTAAACTGAAATTGTTGAAAATAATCATCGATTTTTCTATTTCTCTATTGGAATAGAGAATTGGAGAGTGACAGAAAGATCAAGGCAAATGTAACATTGAGACTTACTAATCCTACCATAATTACTCATTGTCACTGAAAATAACGTCAACATAATTAACTTTCCTATCCTGCGCTCCCAATTCCCGAATGTTTCCCTCTTTCAGTCTCAACATTCATCGACTTTAAATTGCACAATAATTGAATCTATCAGAATTCCACCCCAAAATATTCCCAATTGTGACTACTTCAATTACTTTTACATAACCTCTATTCTAATTATTCATATGTATAAGTTAATTAATTAAACTGATGCAGGTATTTTTGAAGTTTAATGATAACGAAATGTTACTGAATATTGTAAAGTTTAACGACTATAATTAGGTTTGTTGTTGGAATATTTGATAATATCCCTCCTACATGAGGGTTGTGTAAATATTGATGTTTTTTCGTGTACTCTGTACAAAGCAAATGTTTCTTAATGAAACTATAAATTATGATTAGGACAATGTAAATTTACATCGTTCGCTAAATGACCCAAATTCAACTACAATATTCAAATAATATAAAAAAATAATCATCCCTTACTATAAGCTACTTGAAATTGATCAATGGGATAATTATGACTGTTGACTCATGAAAATCTTGGAGAATGAATTGCAGAAAAATCAACGTTTTGTTGACTCGATTTAACATACGTAAACTGGTGAGACTATTTGTCGCCCTTCAATCTCAAGGGAAATTTAGCCGGACTTAGATAAAGAATTGTCGAAGTAAAGGTGGCATTTTCTACATCCAACTCTCTATCATTTTCTCCATTATATTCAGAGATATTGGTTTCATGAAATTTCGTCAATTTACGATCTCTCGAAATCTCTTCGTTACTCATGGAATGAATAAGGAGAACTTTCAGGAGTTGAGGTGCATTTAGACATCAAAAAGAACCCCTCTATTCGATTATAAAGTATCAGAAATTTACGTTAATTTCGAGTTCACTTCGGATATTTGAGCTTCTCTATTTCGTAATTAGTTGAAAGAATCTGGAGATCTTTGCTTCGAATCGTTGGAATTGCGAAAAAATTGAAAGACGAAATTCACTTGCCACTTGATAAATATCTGAGAGCTCTTCAAATAGCTCAGATATTCCAAGGGTCTGAGCAAAAAGTTCAAATTACCTTACAATAAATTTTCGATTGTCGACAGTTGGAATCTATTTAAAGCGGCTTCAATTTAAAGTTAACTGAACTTGCTAATTCAAAAGGTAAAAAATATTCCCTTGTCGTCGTTATCCCAAATTGTTGTTCTCTCAACGAAATTGTTTCTTTTTTAATTTCACATAGCCCAGCAATATAGATTAATTAATTTTCTCGGGATAGATCGAAGTTTTATAAGCTTAATTCATTGTTTGGTTTTCAAACAAAATTTATGACAGAAATGGAATATAAATTTCGGTTGGGCATACAACAAAAGCCCACAAAGGCTGTTTTCTCAGTCCATTTTGTGTGTGTGTCGCTATGTTGAAATATAACCCGTTAGTGAATTTCTCAGAGCTTCATTATTATTATTATAGAACGTGTGCTGTGGAATAGGTTGGTGTTTTTGTTTTGTATTTTCATGTTACAAGTGAGGGTCGGTGTATTTGCTAGTTTATTTGTTTTTTTTTTTTGTGTTCAATTCACCCACTAATTGATTCTGTTCATTAGAAACATCCAAAATTATAAAAGTTCAATCACAGTCAATATTAACAATTACGCGTATTCAGTAGTTTAATCGAAGCTTACCCGTTTAGCAGCATTTCACCCCTATTTTTCACCCAATAATTGATTGTATTGGGGAAGGCTTCCACGAAACATTCCAATTGAACTGATGTGTTCAACGGCGCCCCCAACAGCTGATTTGGAACTTTTATCACCGGAGCAACTATAACAAAAATTAATAATGATGATAAAATCACTAATTTGTTCTCGGATAATCGATAGCCTAACAATTTGGGAAAATATTATTTGCAATTTCTATTATTATATGGAAATGATATTAGGCCACGTCATTAGTTTCGGTTGATATGTTTCAATTTGACTGACACTTCCATTTTTGCTGATAATTATCCATTTTCCATCATGAAATTTCAATGCCATAGCCAAATTCATAAATGCAGTTTCTGTAATTGTTAATTTATAAGAGAAGCTCGATTTGGAAATTAGTCACAATTCTATAATTCGCCTATTGTCATTTCCCAAATTCTAAGCCAAAATGATTATGTTGTTAATTCAAAGTTTTTTGATTATTAGAATTTCCGCATAACTCAAAAAAAATTTATTCTCTCATCAACGTGCCTTTTGAGGCGCATTCTCAGACAGCATTTCCAAATCTGAACCAACTATAACTGAAGTTCACATTTGCGGAAGAACCATCAAAAAGTTGTGTTGATTCAAACTAAGTTCCAGTTAGATTTTATTAAGTTTGTTGGGTATCGTTATGTGTCGTTACTGGAACGTCTAAATGTAAGTCCATTATTTCCAACTTTTCTAATTCATAAAGATATAGATATAGAAACATTTATAAACATGCATTGGGAATTTGTGCATCTTTTATAGTTGTTGGTGTTATCATTGTTATGGTTATTGTACTTTAACATAATGCAGAACATCTCATTTCAACTGAATTAAGTTTGTTGTATATTGTTCGGCTTTATTATTACAGTTATACGATATTTGTTTGAGTAAAACCATCGGTATTGTCTAACAAAATCTATATCTCGATCTTCAAGCTTAACAAAACAACTGATTAGTGACTATTTTCCTATTCTAGAATGATCATAGATCATATTTATCCTGCAGGAAGATTAATTAACTTGCTGTAATCAACCGATATGGGCGAATATTTCACATGAAATCAGCCGAATCAATCATATTCTGCTGGATTAATGGAGTGTTGTAGAGTAATTGATATACACTTATTGAAGACATTTTCCCTCTATAAATTCTTATCAAACTTTGACACATTTAGAAAAGAGGAAAAGATGAAGAGAAAAAAATATACATCGAAATCATAAGGGTATCATAAATTACGATTGACGGAATGATTTTATACGATCTCTTTTCCATTTTTTTTCCTGTTCCATTCCATTGGAATTCCTCACAAGAGCCCCCGATTTATTCGATACAATATTATTATATAGACGACTCCTTCCGTTTCCGCTTATTTCTCTCGATAATGATGATTTAATGTTGATTGAAAGAAAATAACGAGACTTATTTACATATCAAATTACGTCAATCGACAAATTTGCACTCAACACAAGATCTAGTAATTAAAAGTAAAGATGGTTCTATGAAGAATACTAGATGGCGACGCAACTCCCCCATTGGGTAGTGCGATGGTCTCAGCCAAATATGGTTGGGGCTTCACTATAACCACAACCGAATGAATTATTGTTGAAGCATGGTAAATATTGATAGAGTTACATTATTTCAATTTAATCTAGAATTAATTTGATTTGAATTGAACAAATTGGATCATTTAGTTGTTTTAATAACAACAGAATGAACGTAAATTGATTAATTATTTTGAAATTATTCACATATTGTAGTTTACAGCAGGAGAAGTTTGTTCAATATCGAAAATAAGCTTATGGCAGAATATCGAATTCAGGATTAAACATGAAAGTCCAAAATAAATCTCGGTTGTGAATTATGCAGGCAACCGTGTTTGTTTGTTAAAAGCTTGTGTAGTAGAAGGAAAATGAGTGAAAGAAAAACGAAAGAAAACAGGTCGAACTGAAAGCGAATGAAAGTAGGGGTCATTAAGGCTTCTAGTAAAGCTCAAATTCTATATAGGTACGTTCAAGATACAGGACATTAAGGCCGGAATAAGATGGATGGAGCTTTTAAAATAGCATCAAACATCTTGTATGATCTCGAAATTTGATGATTAATCAAAAATAATAGTAATTATAACAACTTGTTCGGAACAGGTAATAAAATTAATTGGTAAAAGTTGGAGCAATCGTTGTTGGTAATAATATATATGTGTATATATATATCGAGCGAATTTGGTGGGAATTAACACATGACTTCTATAAACTAATTAGGAAGTTATCTGAAACAGAAGTTAGTTGATGCGTGATGGGTGATCGTGATGGTGGCAATAGGGTGAAGATTTAGAAAGTAGCTCTATACTTAGAGCAGATCAACAATACTAAACACGCTAGCTAATGAGTTGGGGGGCTAGATTGAGAATAGAATCGTTGGGAAGTTCAAGATTACAACGGCCCTTTATATAGGCTTAAGAAATTTTAGAAATAATTCATTCTCGATTCGAGTAGTCATTGAATGGAGTTAGGTTGGATAATTTATCGAGATGAACAGACCTATTTGGGGAATTTGTCGAATTGGTGCATGCGGAAAATATGTACGAATGCACTATATTGTTATTAAAATAGCAATAGCCATAATATTGAATTGGTTTTATTCGAATACTCGATGTAATAGAGTGATTCATATGACTTATTTTATAGTCAATCATAATAAAGCCTGACAGAATATATTTACATAGAATCTATTTTAATATAAAATGGAACAATAAAAATAAATGTTCATATGTATGCAAATAGAATTACAACCTTTGCAATTCAAAATAACTGAATCAAAAAATAACAACAGTTATACTACATAAAGAACTGAACAATAAACAAATATTTAAGTGATAAATTCACTTACAATTCACATTGAGAGCAATCCTTTTACTAACAGCCGGTGGTACATCGTTGCTTGCTATACACAAATATGCTCCCATTTGTTTTCGATCTAAGCGCCAAAAATGGAGACTTGTTCCATTATATGTATCAACTGAAAAATCACCAACATTAAAAACATCTTTATACAGGATGTAATCGATCTTGAAATTGTCAATTATCTTAAAAGCTCATCAACTACAACAATTTTGCACCCTAAATTCACCCAACAAATCAAATAAAATTATATCGGCCTCAGTTTTGGAGCTACTTAGGTAGTCAGAAGCTACCAATCACTAAGTGCTTCCAAATCTGAACGGCTCATAATAATAATAATCAAAACGCACCAATATTCCACGTCTAGATACGAGATAAAAATCGACTTTTATATTCATATTTATCATAAAAGTTTTTTTGAAATTAGAGTAAGTTTTGCTATAATTGAACGCGGATAAAGTCTCAAGTGGATCGTTTGAACTGCGATTATTCCACTCACTAGTTTGAAAATCGAATTGGAAGTTTTAATGAGTAAATAGGAATTGAATTCAGTCTTACTTCTATATATTTTTAACGTAATAAAATTTAATAATTCCCTCAAATATTATAAGAGATAGAGTTTTACGGGTTGTCTGAAATTTAATTAACCGTTTATAATAGTTAACAGTCGCTCATTATTCCATTGCCGGCCTTATGAATAAATATTAAAGCTAAAGGGTGATTTATTTTATAGTTACATGTATGTTTATACTGCTAGGCTTAACCAAGTTTTAGTGGAGGTGCTTTTACTATTAAAGTTGATGCGCACTCAACTAATACTGAAAATAATTCATTATTTATCACAATATGGAGAAAATTTAATAATTCATCGAATAATCCCCATATTTTGAGCGTTTAGACCAACAAACTTCAGACAATCGCACGAGAAAGAGAACAAAATAGTAGAGTTGAACGCAAGGAAGAGCTGATTAATTCAGAATTTAATTAGTCTGACTGTAGTTTATTTGAATTGAATAAAATGGAGTACAAAAAAGTTTTTAATGTACAAGACAATTAATTAATCCATTGCGAATAGAATCCTACAATTTTTCCACATTATAACGGAAGATACGATAATACCTTGGGGACTATGTGGCGTTTTACCGTGCACACAATCTAAATCAACTACATTTAATTCACAACTATTTGTTTTCGGAGCGAATGAAATTGTGCAACTTTATTGTAGATGAGGAGCGAGTAAACATTGAGAACAAATAGTTTGCAATTTAGGATGCTGCGATGAGCATTAGAAAATATTTATTTAACCAAATAAATCTATTTGAATGATAAAATAAATCGAGATGACGATTGATTATTGTATTGTTCGATAGAATTTTTGTATTCTATTATTAGATTTTTTTCTCACAAAGATTCGTTCGAGTGATTCCGAAGATGATCAATATTTGGTGAACAATCTTGTGATGATAACAATTTCAGAAATGTTCAAATAGACTTTGAATGATTCAAAGTAGAACGAAGAATCATGTATAAAGCAGCCGATGGGATAGAAGAACGGGAATTTCATAGAGAAATTAATAGGAAATTGGAAATCAAATAGAATCTTGTTTGTAGATTTCAGTATTCTCAAGCTAGTGAGAATCCAATTATTTCCATGTGGAAATTAAATTTCTATCGCCTCCTCATTGATTGTAATAATCGAACAAGTTTTGAGTTCAGTAAATCAAATTCGCCCGGCGCATCCACCAAATCGCACGCCAACGCGCATCACTCGATACCAATTAATTTTCAGTTTTTCCAGATGAAATTCGTGATTTCTCAATATTTTCCGGCGTAAAAGACAGCACACGACACCAATCTATATTTTCAGTCGACTTAAGTTGAGTAAATCCCCGACTTAAAGACGTAAATTACAAATTTTCGGTGACTATCCTCCAGTTTATCATATTTTAATTATTTTATCGAATCGTAGAGAATGAATATTTACGATGAAGAAACACGAACTCATGAATTCTTTGACGTTCGCTAAGTAATCTTTTTGTTCTCGAAACGGTTGTGTCAACTCCACTTGACAATGGATCGGATTTAATTCGCTCGAAACTAACAACGATTTCTAGGTGTCTTGCGTCGGAAATAAGAAGAGTAACAATTGAATTGGGAATTTGTATTTGTAATGCACGACACGAACCCCAACAAATGGAGAATAAAAGGAGTGAACAAAACAAAAATAAAAATAAAAAAAAACAAAATAAATACTTAGTGCAACATTCGCAATATCTCTGTACTGTCGCCGCCTCTACTATTGTTGGCACAGCGCCTAAAGCCCTCTTGCTCTTTCCCAGTACTCCATTTTTTCGTATTTGTTGTTGTTGAAATTAGTGCATGAGAATGAAAATGTTGTGTGTGTGTTTGTGTGTAATTCACGACTGGCATATTAATTGAAGAAACTGTAGTAACGGAAGCAGCCAAGCAACAAAAATGGAACGACGGAAATGCAGAAAGAACTGTTAACGGTATTCATATTGTGAGAAAATATGTATGTATGTACAACAATTTACCTTTTATAGCGTCTCTAGATCCACGTCGAATAATAATAGGCTGTCCATCTTCACGTCTCCAGGCGATACGTGGTGTTGGATGGCCGGTCGCACGACACCATAGCGTCGCATTTTCACCCTCTGACACGGATAAATCGCCACTAGTATCGTCATTTATGATGTCAGGTGGGACTGAAACGAATAACAAACACGCTCTTCACATATTCACCCAATAAGGAGAAAAAATCACATGTTCAACAACGACCCAAAAACACAAAGACCTAATTCTAGACCACTGAATTATCTCAAACTTGATAACTTAAAATATTCTTGATGAACGTCAACTAGCAACAATTTCGGTATAGATCGATGATTATAGATGTTGAGTTCAGTGAGTGCGTTGTTGTGTTCTAGCTTTTGCCATAAGAGCCTTAAAGTCTCACATGTTAGACAGCTTAACGTTGAATTTCGATCAATAGAACAAGATCGGATTTGATGTTAAATGTTGAATGTGAATTTTCGGAAATTTTCAACGCTCGAATTCCACTTAAAACAGCCCTTTTCGTGTTCTATTTGCGCCTTTTATAACACCAAAGACATACATTAAATAATAGATTAGATCTAATAAAAACTTTATGTCCGAAAATTACGAATCATTGAAACGCTTAATAACGAAATTCTAGCTAAGCTAAGAGATTTTTGGGGATTAAAAGCATAATAATCTACCGTTATTCGGTTTAATGTTTGCAAAATTTAAGGAAATAAGAGGAAATTATTTTATCTCCTTTCGGAAAATAGACAAAAAGACAGCGAAAATTGAAAATAATCAAATTAGAAATCGGCTCAAGATATGTGGATTATTCTGCAAATACGGTCTTAATATCGCACACATTGTGGAGTTGAGGCTCTCAAATTGTTCGGAATCAGATGATTATTCTATAAAGCGGTATCCTTATCAATTTCCCGAACTTAAGTTATAGATTAAGATGTGTTCGCTGCGTGATTGGGGCCCACAAATCTTATTTATTGATCCGTGAATTTAACGTTACTTGTTCGTATAACATTTACTTAAACATTCTAGTATACAGGAAGTGTGTTTGTTGTGAATACTCTCGATTTTCCCCATTGATACGAATGATAGTGTTCAATGCTCTACTGAACACGTAATTCCGGAATCTAGGAAAATGCCACCATCTTAATATTGTAGCGTCACATAGTTAATCATGCCGCTTTATGTAGATGCGGCTTAGTTCGAATCTCGGTGATTCACAAAGAGTTTTTAATTATTGTGGTAGAAAATATAGGGGTTGATAATTTTGTGGGATATAGTGGCAAGTGGTTTAATTTGTTGGGGAGATTTACGATGCGAATGTGGGACTGTTGTAAAAATACACAGCAATTGTCGTCGCACATAATGGTCGTGAGTGGGACCACTGTTGTGGGATTTATTCTGAAAAGGGAAGAGAAAATGTTATGTCAGTGTTGTTGTTGTTGTTGTTGTTGAGAGGATGTCTAACAAAATGGAAAGTTTGAGATTCACCGAGGAGCAATTAAGTTTGACGGGACCTGGTGAGCCGCAACAGAACCACCATCAACGATAAATAACGCTAATTAAAGCAGAAGTTCAACGTTTTATATTTATTTATTTTACCCTGTTAGATGAATAACCATCCGAAATTGAATTATATTAATAATAATAACGGGCCGTATTTACATTGTAATTTACACATGCTCGATAGGAAAGTTCTCCAATCGTCCGCCCCTTTTTCGTATAATAATTGTAAACTTGTTCAATTTCACGGACGAAATCACCCGCAATAACTGCAATTATTACTGTAGTTTTGGCGCAGTTAAATCAAGTTAAAATACACTCCAATATCAAATTGCATTGTAATTTATAAACAGAGAGCATTGTTACGTTCGTATCGATAGGCGAATTAGATTTGCGATAAAAGCGAAAAATTCCCAACTATTTTGATAAACTAGCAATTAGTCAGCGAATATTTCGGGGGTTAATTGCCCCACAAACTATCCGAAATATCCCATAAGGACAATGGAGTTGATCCTTTATGATTTAGTGAAGGATGGTAATTTCGGAGGCGCGCCTCAAAGACACGTATAAATGTATGGAAATCTTGAAATATTTCACCGTAGTTTTTTTTTTTCTTTCCGTCGCATCGTTCTTCAAAAATGAAATATACCCATATATGACCCTGGTCGTCGACCATTTTCATGTAACTACATATATATATGTAGTATCATATATAATATGAATCGAGTTGAATTTTTATGTTTTATACCAACAGAAATTCAATCCCGACACCTTTTACAAGTTTTCCACGATTCGGCCGTAAATCTTTAAAAGTGTTTTAATCATCCGAATGGTGGGCTAAAACTCCTCAACTATTTATTTATATACATAAGGGATGAAATATGCCGTCGTAAAATGTTAACGTTACTTGTCAGCAAGCCGAATATACTTGACTGAACTTTTATTTTACAACAGAACAAGAATTTTTCATTAGTTCAATCTATTTGCTTCACATTTTTGAAAAATTATTATGGAGTGCTGACAATTGTCTTGAGACAAATGTCTCGAGAATATATATAGCGTGTGTGACTGTAAAGTAATAATAAATCATTTTGTGAATTGTGAAAGTTTACTTGAACTTTATTTAGTGTTTGTTTCAAGCTTGAAGGGTCTATTCAAATTAACCTTTGTTCTTTGTCTAGTTTCAATTTTCTTTCGCAAAGTGCATTTACAACGTATTGCATTAATAACAACAACATCCATTGTTGTACGCGAATAATAAATAATTCACTCGACATTTGATTAAAATTATAGAGATCCCCGCTAACAAGTCCTAATTAGAATTTTTTAATAATCCCAGATAATTACAGGTACAGAAAAAACAACTCATTCATTGTCACGTCAACCCATTTATCAGTATCTTTCATTCGATCTTTGACTTGTATATCACGCAAAATCGGCTGAATTTATTAAAATTATTGTGAAATTTCGCAGAGAATTCTCCTCGAATATCGAATTTCAATTCAACAGACTGTTCCAATTCATGTCATATACCTACTAAAGAACAGATTCCCAAACCCATGATGGGTGAATTACCTAATTATTTTCAACTTGAGACTATTCAGAAATTCAAAATTACATGCATATTTTATGGAGATAAACCCAAAAAAGCGTTTAACTGGAATCTAGAGCGGTTTCATTAAAGTTGATTGAAGTTGGTGTTTAAGACTGTTTTACGGTTCTTGAATATTATTATTCGAACAAAGAAAAATAGTGGGTTGTAAAAGTGAAGGGGATATTTTCCGAATTAATTGTCGAATAAATTAAATCGTATTCAGAAATAAAGATAGCGAGACTAGATTGTAGCGGATGTTCGATAAATACTGTGCAATTTTCCATAGAATCCTTATCCTAACATTATTTTTTCTTCGTGGAAAAAGTTTAAGCTGACGTGTTTTGAATTTATAATACTTACATAGAGTTACGGCTACAAAACTAAATCATGATAAATTTAATACATTTTTCTCGAAAATATATATAATAAAGCCTACAGGTGTTGAAATATACTAGTGGAAACTACGGAATCGAACAGGATTTTTCGCAATAAATCACTGAATTTAGATGGGCAAATTATAGTATTTAACGATGTTCAGGTGAAATTTATTACACGTATCATCTAATATATTTCTGTACAGGGTGTGATCGATGACTCGATTTTCGGTGCTCTACACATAAGTATCATCGGTGATAATCCACGAATTTTCAGAAAACTCGAACCGCGAAACATCATTTTTTCGCCAATTACTTGAAAGCTCCATTGGCTTGAAGCTCGCCAACTCTTTGCCTTCCAGATTAGAACTGGCGGAATCTCGAAGGCTTTGGCTTTTTATAAATATTCGAAATTGGACAAGTGACAGGGCGAATCGAATTTTTTGCCATCCACCATTAATGTTTCAACTTTGATTTGTTTTTTTTTCTAATAAATCTAGTTTGGGCTGAAGAGACAACTTGGTTGAAATTAAATTTGTCGATTTTTTCCTTTTAGCGACGAAATCTTCAACATAATTGCCCATTTCCCTTGAAATTACCGATAAACGCCTATCTCAATTTGAGGAACAAAGCTCGCAAGAAGTTTTTCGGGGCTCTGGGAGACTTGTGGCGTCCTGTACGGATGAGACGGGCTTTCGTTCAATTCCAGCACATTTTTGTTAGACGAAGCATACAAATTTCGAGTAGTAGAGACTATTTATTATCCGTATAAAATATGCAAATTTTATCCCGACAATTTAGTTGACCCTTCGCCCAGGAACCAAACTAACTCCTGGAATTGTCCGAAATAATCGCATTAGAATAGTTTCGCAGTTGCACAATTACAATTATAATTGAGGTTATATAACCTCGATTAACGGTAGTATTATTTTTGTGTTTGTGTGGGAGTTCAACAAAAATTATTTGATCGCATTGTTCAACGTTCGGATCAAAGTGGAATCGGGTCTAATTAGCATTCCGTTCTGTTGTTGTTAATTATCATTGGTCAATAAAAGGCTGAAACAATTACGCTTTCTGCGTTTATTTCCAGTTAATGATAGCAATGAAATTTCCAGCATATTGCGAAATTCATACATCTATTTTCTATGGCATCAATTCGATGATTAATCGAGGAAAAATAGCAGTTTGTTGAAAAATCGAACGGTGTTTATTGATGATAGTAAACGTCAAAGGACAATTTATATATTTCTTGCAGGGTTCTTATACAGCACGTTTACGGAAATATAAAATTGCGCACAACCAAAATGGGAACATATTCGCTATTTCATGTCCATACTGTACATAAATAATGGCCGACTTTCATTTTGACATTTTGCCGTTGTGAATGATGGCCGAAAAACTACAAATATTCGGCGCCTAATCGTTGAATTTTTATCACAACGCCTTGAAGAGTTGCCGTCGTTTTAGAACGAGACACCGGTAAAAATTAAGTTATCTAAACTAGAAATTACTCTCCCGAGATGAGGATTTGTGGTGACATTTCAACGTAATTGCTAGGGGAGTTGCACAATTATTAGATAACGCCACGTTTTTACCTCCGTTTTTTACTTCTAACAAACGGACGTATTCGCATATTTAATATGATTCACGTTTTGTTCATAACGAGAATAACAGAAGAAGAAAAAAATAATATTGAAACAACCAGCAACGATAATAAACGGTAATTATTATAAACGTACTGTTGTTTCTCTTGTTCGTTGTTTATAACGGAAAATCAATAGACTTTAAAAAGTTATGATATCTTTTCGGGGTGAGTAGTGTAATCGATAAATATCCTCAAGGGTTATGATTAATTGAAAGATAAATTCCTTCCTATAATATCGGTGATTATTGTACTGATAATTTGTCAAATTGGTTCATCATTCACAAATCCACAATTTCCAGTGAATATTCGATAAATTTCAATTAATTTGAAACGCGATCTTTTTTCTATTAGTCATCAATTTAAAATTAATCACAAAATAAGACACGTTTCAATTAGGCTACAAACAGTTCAAGGACCCTTCATTTTGTCGATTTTATTATTCCTACAATGGAAATTATGGAGCCTAGCGTTTGTTATATAAATTAACGGACAATTCCAGAAATTCTTTCACTACGAATTCTTATCAAGAAATTCGAAGAGGAAAATTATAATAAGTATGAGCAAAAAGTTTACAAAAAATCTAAGAGATACAAACCCCTGTCATTTTTTATTTATGAAGCCCGAAAGACGTGAATATTACTCCCGATCTTAACGTTGACCTCGCAATAGAGATGCGATTATTGTAGAACTACCCCAAACCCGAACTCTGAACTGTAGTGGTGTTCAATGTTAAGGGAGCTTTGAAGATGAAATCAACAATTGTGCATCAAGTGGTATTACAAGGGTTGCATTGACTCCCATTCACCACAATAAGTCGGCAGACACCCCCTGTGAAATGTTTAATTATTCTGTTGTTTCTTAGCTATAATTAAACTTCCACATAATCGTAATCGAGCGATTATTTACAAGAGATTCGAAGAGAAAAAAATATTTAGATGAATAAAATAAATAACAATTTGTAAGATTCAATCCAATATCGAGTAAGCTCTATTAAGATTACATATAATATGTAAATTGTAATGGAATTATTTGAGTTGAGTTATGACGATAAGCCTACCAGACAAACAGATTAAACCTCAAACTTGCGGGAATTAAATTTCTAGATAGCCAGTGAAGATGATGATGATGATGATGATGATGATGAATTGTGAAGTTAACAAGGGTGTGACCAAATCCTTATAGTTCGAAAGTTGATTGGTTGACGATAAAAGCGCCTGACTCAGATAACTGATGACATCCATCAATCAACAATAATAAGATAGATAGACATTCAATTGAATTAAATTTTATCTTATCGATTCGATTTGAAGCGATTTATGGCTGATATTTTACAATTCCGTTGACATCGGTTCTCTTTACTTAATCGTCAAAATAAATGTTGTTCGCACAAATCTCTTCCGAACGATAAATTGTAGTGGGGTTAATGCGTCTTTGCCTAATGCAGATGTCACATAAGTAGAGATATGAGAAAGGAGTATTTCTTGAATGAACAAGGGATGAAAACATAGAGAAGAGTTCATATTATAATATTGAGCGAGAAGAACAGTTAAAGTGAATTGTAATAACCTAACGCAAGATGGTGAAATAGTTATTAATTCTATTTAGTTTCGCTGTTAGTGAAGGCTGTAAAGGGGGTTGTTCGCTAATTAGAGAATGTTTTGAGTGTAGCGAATGTTCATTAGTTCAACGAATACTATACAGACAGGGCTCGTTTGCTCTTGTCTCTACCACCATTATTATAATTCACTCGAACGTTTATTACATTGACGACAATAGAACTGTTACAACAACAACAACAACAACAACAACAACAACAACAACAACGACAATAAGTCATAAGAATCACGTTCAACGAAATAATTTAATTCAATTCTCGAGATTCTCTTGTTTCCTTGAATGATAATATTTCAAGTTCACGTAGAAACCACGAATTGCATTGGAATATTCCATGAGAGAGTTCAACGCCTCAAGTCTCAAACTTACGGGTTGATTAATTAAAAAAAAACTTCCATGTCAACTACTCTTATATAATTCAGTCAAAGTCCTCTTTATCTTGTAAATAATTCAATTCAATTTGGAGACTTACATATTTGAATAATTTCCAAAAATCTAATTTTTAATATTTTATAAATTGAATTCTCAACAATACTCGCCCGGCGCATCCACCAAAATTAACACAGTCAATCGATGTTGCTAAATTCGAAGTTATTCTAATAAATATGAATTAGTTGACAGTTTTCTCATTTGAGATTTCTTAAGATCGTGTGAATAGTTGAGTTGCTAAATCAATCAACTTAACTGAAAAGAAATGACAAGCATATAATTGGATTCTCTAATCGTCACCTGTAGAATTGGATGTTTCGTTGGATTTTCTCTCGAAGAATAGCAACCGGATATTATAACGTATTTTCCAATAAGTTCCAATTTAGTTTTCTCGTTTGAGTGTATTTCTTATGATAGCTCCGATTTGAGATTCCTTCATTCGCTTGTCTTGTGCAGGTTTTTTAGCTCATTTGCGGACTGTAGGTGGATATATATGACAAAAATTGACCACATGCGTGAAATAATGAGAAATTATTGGTGATAACACGACTATCATGAAGCCATGTCTATAGATCACTGACATTTGCATATGACAGATAAATGATTGGCCATAACTTCACATCTATGTAGAGATTTATCAAGTGGTTTTTATACGCTGTTATCAATATTTATTGTACATTGATTAACACTATAATTTATCGAAAAAGGGCAAATAGGGCATACAAAAAAGGCACTCAAGGATTTAAGCAGCGAAATTGGAGGAGCTTGATCGATGGAGCTATTCTACAAATTGGGGAAATTAACATCATCTTTACAAACGTTATGCGATACATCGTCTCAAAATCCCATCCTAAACTAGACTTAGACATAGTTTTTCAATATTCAAGCTTTCATGAATATCTGCGAAAAATCTCTAGAGAGGAACGGAAAATTGAAGTGAGAGTACACAACAATTCAGCAAGTCATTTCAATAAACTCCGCAATTTTCAAGTCATTGATTTCACCAATTTTCCATTTTCTTTTCGAATTCTTCTAGACAATTATCGGAACGGTAAAAAGAAAACTTATAGTCAAATTCGATTATGTTAGGACCCTTCGAAGCGATATCACAGCTCTCAAAAGAATGTAATCTTCGCCATAAATGGGTCAGTGTAGATTTATTGTGGGACAATTCTAGAATCTTGTCGCCTTATGACTTGTACAATCAACCCAACAAAACACCACTATTTAATGAACGATCCACAACAATACTCGTAGAGAATACGTAAAATCTACATTTGAAGAAGGACAGAATCAACAAATAGTTTGATTAAAACCAACAGAACCGGCGAAATGATGTCAACGACGACAACAATGAATAAATTGAACTTTTGGAGAATCAACGTTAAATTTCTTGGAGATGGACCAGAAATCCGGCTCATTCAATATATCATAAATAATAAACTCCCTCAATTTCGATGGATTAGATCACGTAAAAATTGTCGACTATCTTTAAACTCGAATTAAATTGAAATTCGAATGGAATCGACCAATCTCTTTATTTATTAATTCAATAATCACAAATTTCGCTTGTCTTTTGTCGAGATTTACTACTGTTCCAATGAAAAGAATCACCGATAGTTTCTCAAAAGAAGCTCCATTGTTCCAAGGACCAACTGGAAGAATTCCAACTTTAAGTGACTAATTGAATTATTATTGGGTTCGTTCCTGGATAACAGTCTCAAGTAGTTTAAACTAGGTTGATTTCGATCAGGAACAAAACTATTATTGGATCGAGAACTTTCTTATTAGCAGTCGGTCTAATAAATGACAATTGAAACGAGAATTATTATTGTAGGCTATTCGGTCCATATGCTAATGCGATATTCAATAGTTCGAATCAAATAGTTTGTGTGCGGAATAAAACTTTTTTATTATTATAGCGAAACGTTGAAATTTTCGCAATATAAGTGAATTTTCCGTACTAAAAATTCCATATGTTTGTTATAAAAATTTGAACACACATATGTTACAACAAATCCATATTTGTTTTCCCGATGTTGAGGTCCAATCAATTTTCACAACAAAAGTCCCTGTCAGAGAGTTTATATTTGTTGACGTTCTATAATATTCTTCCATTTTTAACGAAATACAAAATTGGATACATTATAACAAAGGGCAGGTCCTGTGCCGATTGAAATGGGATTTTGGGCGGTCTTTTTTGTCGGTTTTTCGGACAAAAGTAGGTCAGTCTTTTTATCAAATCATTCCAAAATATGAATTTCGTTATTAATAGTTCAATATTTGAGCGGTAAAAGGTGGGGCTACCATCGAATAGGTTTTCCATATCCAGGTTTATTTATCTTGGTGGATATACAACGAAATTGAAAACCGTCACTATTTCTCGGGCCATTTTTCTCAACTTGTGTCTTGAATTTTTTGCATCCACTCTCGAATTCACAACGAAAATTTCCCAATAAGCTCGATTCAAATTACTCAATAATTCACATAGTACATGAAGTTTAATATTCATGAATAGAACGCTTTAAAAACTGATTCCGTTTGGACTATGATTAGTGCAGAATTGCATACAGTTAATATACGAGTTTGAATAAGTACGGCAATTTAGGCATAATCCATTGGGATAGTTGGATATGAATATAATTTTTAATTGGAAATTATCCAAAATAGTACTTACTAAAGTTCTATAAATTGAGTTGAAATTTCTTCGAAATTCGAATTTCTGCTTTGTTCTTATTCAATATGGAAGATCCAGCTGAGAAATTTGGGCGGCGAAGAGGTTTATGTTGGACGCTTGGTAAATCGAAGAGCCTCATAAAATCGAACGAATACAGCGTAAAATTCATTTTTATTTAATAGCGATCGATATAATAGTAAAAATATAACGCTTTTTCCAACATTTTCTTTTATCTAAGACCTTCAACAATTTGAACAATAATAATAAATGGTTAAATATAATATATTCAAAGTCGCATATTTTCGGTATCAGGCTGTGGATATAGCAGTAGAATTATCGACTGTTTATATAGTTTGTATTGTCTGAAGAGAGAAACTGCCCACGATATTGATTACAGGATATCCGGTAGTGAACTAGGTGGTGGAGATCGTAACTGTCCGATTAAAGTTTCCTTCTATACGACTATTGTTTGTTTTCAACCTTATCGAAATAGGAAACGAACTCATGTTCAGGACAGTATAGCAAACGTTCGTTATTAATTACAAAACGTTAAACGGATTTAGCTGCCTCCCCTATTTCCCATCTTCCCGTCT
Source organism: Stenodera caucasica (assembly GCA_037414795.1). NCBI lineage: Eukaryota > Metazoa > Arthropoda > Insecta > Coleoptera > Meloidae > Stenodera > Stenodera caucasica. The sequence continues at coordinate 23,809 of JAZBGZ010000243.1, read as the reverse complement.
CGATATCTAATAATATGTGCTTTTAGTTTATTGACCTACACACATTATTGCTGTTGATTTTCTGCTTATTTCAAAACAACAATTCATGGTCTATTTACTACATAAAGCTCGATATTGATTTTAATTGATTATTGTGCCGATACAAACCTTGTATATTAGTAATTTCGGGAGTTTATTATACTAATGACATTAATAGCTTCATATTGTCTCTTTCATTGATAATCTAGGGAGAGCTTTATATCCCTAATGTTATAATTAAACTCTACACATAGATTAAAGTCCATTATCTTCGGTGGCGTTTAGGCACAAATTGAATCATCAAAATGAATGTCACCGACTATTTCGAGCGATCATTGATGAAAATAGTTTCTCCAAATATGGAAATTTTGATGAAATCAAGAAATTTTGGTACAGCTGTCGAACGCGAATTTCGACCGAAAATCAATCAATCAACAAAATAGCGGACAATTTCGATAATTTTCGCCAACTACTCAATTTCTAAGCAAAATTATCATCGAAACTGAAAAAACGCCCAAATATTTTCGAATTATTCGAACATTGATTTATGGGAGTATTTGAGGGTATCATGTGATTTAATAGAAGTTTAGGGTATAATCGATTATATGACATTTCTCACGCATTTCTCCCCCAAACTTTAAGCGTTTGTTCCTGATATGCTCGATTGATAAGGAGAAATTGTCTTATAGAGGGTAAAATTATGACGATTTTTATTGCGTATTAATTTATTTTTTATTATACAATATTGAATGCTCTTTCCGATGAGCCCCCATTTATCACCCCTATAAAACAACAAGAAAGCTTATAAAAGTGGAACGGTTCCTACGAAATATTGACCTCATTTTTTTCTCTTAGACTTCCTAATTGTGGCTAAAAACAAACTTGACTGTATACAAATATTGATTGAAATCCGATCCGGGATAAATTCATAAAATTTTGATAAGCCGTGAAAATTCCAATTTTTTATCAACGTTCCGCTAAACTCGATTCGAGAGTTCTCAAATCAAAAAGTGCGTGCAGAGCCACCCCTAAAGTAATCGCATCGATTTCGAAATGTTTCTTCAAGAATTCACCCCCGATTTTATATCGGAGAGAATCAGAAGGAATGTCTGTTGTATCGAACTAGAAGCACAACAATTAGAGGGAAAATTCAAATGTAATTTCGGAGATTCTGGGGGTTTATTGTTACAGGATGTGGATTTTTGGCTATAGCTGGACGTGTTTTTTGTTGAATTTCCGATAAATTATACGAATTATCTATCGCATAAACGATGATTGATGGTCAAAACGTAGATTTAAACTCGATTGGACCATTTCAATATTTTTATTTCGATAAACATACCTCAATAAAAATGAAGTAAAAGGTATTTTATTTGATAGATAATAAATAACAGTAACAAAAATTGTGTGACTAAATATAGGGGTAGAAAATGGATGGATTTTTCATAACGATTTCACTACTTAAAACGTACTCGATCGTAAAAGGGCTTTGTTAGCTTACAGTTTACGGGCCACAATTCTAATAAAACCATAATAAAAATCATTGTGGTCGTGTCATATAAACTCACCAATAAGTTATAAACTGGAACTGGAGCTATATTTACAACAAAGCATCATCCTAACTCTACTTTAAAAGAAAACTGAACATTCGAACAAAGATGCTGCCCATTTTAACAATAGATTCGAGAATGTAATGCTCATTTCCTTATCGTCATATCTATGAAATTTTAAAAACTTTATTCATACTATCTCGAGCCCGAGTTAGACTTCTTTTCCCGAGCGCAGTTGTCGAGGAAAAAATAGAAAATGGAAATGCAATTGTAACTAGTAATGCTGCTAAAATTTCCACAGAGAGAACTGCTAAAGTAAAATATTACAATTAAAACTTTCTACAACTTGAATTAGTTCCATGTTGAAGTTTTCAATTTTTATTTTTATTAAATTATTTTTTTACTCCAATATAATAGTAAATCTAAACGATTAAACATTTTTAATTACATCCACCAATTTCCAAGAAACTTTAATTGAAAATTCTCAATTACTGTGTCGTATAACATAATTTCTCATTACATTTCACAATAAAGATGGGGGATCAATTTTTAATTTATTTACTCGACCTACAAATCGAGAGAAAAATCTATTCGAATAATTAATGAGCGTTGATGGTCTTAAATAAACTTGGGATCGCTCGGAATAACGACTTTTGTGTGTTAAAATCGCATAAAAATGGATTCAAATGGAAAAATGTTTCATTTTCTTTTGTATTCTTCGTTGTCTTTTATAATTAATTAAAAATCTAAGAGGCACTGGCAGTTGTGCCGGTTCCGTTCCCTTAATTTTTCTTGTTGTTAATTTCTTATAACAATTACTTGCCCTCGTTTAAGGGCTGGCTTCTAACAAAAACTGGATATATAAAGAGTGACTTTGGGTATTTTAAAATATTCAAATCATACTAACGGCGAAACTGGAAAAACTCCAATAAATAAATGAGAACGGATTATTCGTATTTTTTTTTAACATTTTTTATCGAGTCAATATTTCCAAACAATATGATAAACGTTCAGGACAATATAGAAAATATGAAATCCATGACGCGTTATCCATTTACTTTATAGATAATGGGTTAGTTGGCTTGAAATTTCAACACTCACTAAGATGGATGTTCATTATTACCGCACAGATGAGGCTCTATATATATATTATTAATGAATTTTAGCGATACTAAGATGGAACATCAATAATTCGTTGGAACAATAAGATGAGAAATGGGAGCGAGGCAGTTTCGAAAATAGGCTCAATCAAAGCCCGATATACACAATTTTTCGACAATTTCACATCTAGTTCGAATCTATTCTAATCTACAGAACAGATGTTCGCTCTAAACCGAATACAATTCTAGATAGACGAACAACGACAATTATTCAATTCGTTTCCTGCTATCCTTCGGCAATAAAATAAACCACGATTTCCAAAACACAAGAATAAAGATCCTTGAAGACGCCTAAACGTTAGGTCTCGGAAAAAATAGAGCTCTAGAGACTCAACTTACTTTAATCGTAATTGAAACTACTCCGAACTACACGTTTGTTTCGTAACGATATGTAGAACAAGACAATAAATTAAAGCTTACCATAAACGTCCAAACAGCCCTGTTGTATTTTCATAACGCTGGTATTAATTTGGCACATATAACATCCACGATCTGATTCTTTCAATTGTCGTATACGTAATTGCCATGTTTTCAAATTGTCGTGCGTTACGGAAATTCTTGAATTATGGGTTACAACTTTCGTATGCAAACTGAGTATTGTTTGATCTTCGGCACGTACCCAAGCCACCTGGAAAACAAACAAATAAACATCAAACTTCTCTAGTTAACGATTAATCGGGATTAATGTCGTTTGATCGTTCATATGTGGAATTGAGCTGCCGCAAGTTACGTCAATATTGTTCCAGAACTAGGAACATATACAGATAATTACACTCTATCCGGAAACTAAGCCTTTTCTCGTACGTAAACATCAGCATTTTCCGGATTAATCCCGAAAATTCGCAGATACACCGAATAATCGACGAATAGATAGAGAAAAACCGCCGTCTTTCTCGCGAAATTTATCGCAATGATTTCTCCACTGTTACCATCAATTATAGCAATAATGAATAAATTGATGATGATATTTTGAGGTTAACTAAAAAATATGTCTCCACGTAGTTTGCTCATAGTGTATGTATGAGAGGGAATGTAATCTTTTCGGTGAGGTGTCAGAGATTTTTCCATTTTTATTGAATTCGTGCTGAACTTTCCGATCTTCAATACTGACACGTATGAAGTATTTTTTCTTGTTATTATAACAAATTCGAACAGAGCGAAATTATCACAAAATCTGTATGAAATCTCTATGTAAATGTACATCTTGAAAATTAAAATTTCTTTAATATACCTAATTGAAAATTAATCCATTTTAATTAGAAAACGCTCAAATGAAAGAAATTCACAATTATAATATGAATAGGAATTAAATGATATTTTCAGAAGTTGCTCCATCAATCGATAAATTTGGTGGGTGTCTCTTAAATGGAACACTCTGTATATTGGGATATTCTATTTGTACTATAAGCTTTGCATATTTATATGAAATTGTAATTGTGCACAGGATTTTATTATAAAATCCTTAGATTAAAAGGTTCGAGATTGTTCGAGAGAATCCTCTTGGAATAATATAATTGCAGTCGTTTGCTAGCGTGAAGAGAAAACCTTAGATGGAGACGATAATAAAATTATTCCTTTGCTGAAGATAATGATTCTTTTTATAGATTTATACATGAGAATTATATCAACTTGAATTGTGTAAAATCGATTCTCAGAAAATTCGTCCAGATGTTTCACTTTTTCAGAAACATATCTAATCAAGCACAAATTCGAATATGAATTTGTCAACTCTATGTAGAATCATCCGATTTCAGTTGTACGGACAAACAGAATTACACATATCTGATAGATTGGGGTGTCGCTATTTGTTGTTTACTTTTCAACTATTCATGATTCGGAAATGTAAATCCGTATTGTAGTCGCTTTTATTGCTCGTTCCGCTTTCAGTAATTGGAATTCTAATTATTTTATGGCGCTTCAATATTCAGGTGAGTCTTTCAACTCTTTCTCATTGGAGGATAATCGAATAAATACTGAAATCTTCGAAATTGAGAGATCTAATCGATTATTTTCGGCTAGTTTTTTAGGCAGCGATTACCCGATTTGGGTTTCGGACATGATGTTAGATCGAAAAAATCCGACAGGGATGAGGCCCGAATATCAGAATTTGATCGAGAAAAAATCCCACAAGTCGTTCCAATTCTATCGTGATTCCAACCCAACGATTATGTCCATCATGAGGGTGAATTTGGGTTATTTGCAAAAACTTAAGTGTTGATATAATTGAGTTAATGATTTTTATGATTAGCAATTCACTAAAAAACAATTTCAATGAATAGCGGAATTTGTAAATAAATTCCGAATATGTACGTTAAAGTTCCCAAATTTCGTTTATTATCCTAACAATGATTAATGCAAGTTGTTTGGGAAATAACAGCATTCGGCCATGTATACGTACTGTATGTAGTAAAAACAATAGAAATAAACAGAAAGCAAAAGTAATAACAGGTTCTCCCATCAATTTGTATTACAGACACGTAGTGTTCCAGTATTAGTAGTAGGGGTGGTTTAGGGGATTGAGATCGATGATGTTGGAAGAGAGAAGGTGGAGATTTGGTGGAGCTTTCCAAAAACTATACAAGAGTCTCTTTATAAAACGCACAGGTTGAGTGAGAATCA
>JAZBGZ010000243.1:0-15388 GCA_037414795.1 Stenodera caucasica | reverse complement strand
GTAAACATAGCCCATGGAGTTCACTTTTGAAACAAACGAAAATTGAACAAGCAAACTGGATTTATTCGATACAATAACTTAATCAATGTCGATTGAAATTATTAGTAAAGAAAATTGTTAATTTTCTTGATGCATGAACAATTTCATCAATCTATAATGAATGCTTTTCAGGTTGTTGAAGTTCGGTATATTTTGTCAGGCGAAACACTGAAACTTATTAACAATGGAATTTAGTATCAGTTGGTGTTTTGTTATTTGCGGTTCAAATCAAGTTTGCTTTATCATTATTAATATTGTTACAAATTGTGTCGGAGACGATCGCTGCAATAAATGCAGATTATCGAGCTTTAGCAAAGTTTTCAACTCGATTTGAGATTCTCCTTGTTGATCATCAAACTGCGAAGTCTCACACTGAATTCAACCATTATTTCCATTATCTATTTTTCTTAAAACTTTTTTGATATTTTGCAGTTCAGTCGTTCAACTTCAATTCCGCCAAGACTGGCGGAATACATGAACCTTCGATAAATGCTGTGAATTTGTCAAATTTTAATGATAATCGGCCACTTTTACTGTCATATAGCAGCTGATATCGAGCATTAAACTGTTGAGAGCCAGATGGGAATAGGGCATAAACAAGCAACTATTGAGAGCCCTTCAGTTATTATTAAAGCAGGAAAAGGGCACATCGATTAAGAACATTTACATTTTGACTGAAGTCGAACCTTATTCAACAACAAAAAGTTGCTAATGCTTGGTGTGCTCGGTTTTTATACGATGATAATCACCCAATTCATTCACACACACACACAATTCCAAAACACACACACACATATAGTGTACGCATTGAGAAGGATCAACAGCAACTAGAGCCTTTTTAGCTTCCACTTTTTATCAGACCCTGCCAACTCTGCTAAGTATTCATTTATCATTCTATAAAGAGAACTTAGTTTTATAGTAATGGGTCCTTGTACTTTATATGCTGTTAGTTTGACTTTTGTCTAAATGTGATAAGCCGACTTTTGCCTGAATATATATTTCACTTTACTGAGAATTTGAACAAAATCAAAAGGAAATTATCACTATTCAAAAGGGCGAATGAAAAGGAAACTCTTTAACCCTAAAAATAAGATAAGGTTCAATCTTTTTTGTTTTATTTTGTTAGTGAAAAAGTCGTTTTCCACAACAAAGATACTTAATGATGCTTGATTGTCGAGCATTTTTTTCAATACGAACCGAATTCTAGTTATTTTATAGGAGTGGTAGATTAAAACTGTTTAAACTTCACCTATGATAAAATCTTTGTAGTTTCGACTAATTAAATTCTTTATTGTCGTACAATAATGCTATAACGGGTGTTGTTTTTTTTTGTTGATAGTCCCGTTTTATTCCAAGCTTATAACAAAACGTGATTCTACATTCAAACTTCTCTCATTTGGAATTCTACCAATATTATCTTTTCGATTTCTATTAACAAAAAAACTATTCACCATAAAAACACGATTCTAGTCCCCAACCTTTTTGATAATTGCCGTATTGGAAATTGACGAGATTAACAGTTAAACTGTCAAAATTGATACAAAACGGCTTAATATTTCTGAACTGTTACAATGTCGTCAACTGTCTTACATAAAACACAAGTAATAAAGTATGCTGACAACACAAGAAATGGAAACCGACTTAACTTCTCTCATGGGGGCGGTTGGTAATAAATCAGAGCACATACACGTAGTGTAGTGTTACATATATGTATATACATATATATAGTAAATCTATATACTTGTATAGATATATAAAAGAAAGAGCTTTGGGGTATGCGTTTTGCATTGTACAAAACTCACCCATCGATAGAACTCTAAGTGCATTTTACTGTTTAGTCTATGGCTGTATGCGAGTTGATATTGTGTTCATTTCCATGGACCATACATTTTCCGGCATAAAATCGATCAATTCTACCAAGAATCTTGAATTTTCCTAGGAAATCGTTGGGAAACAGCTTGAAGTGTCAATTAAATCTATTGTTCTAGAGGAAATTCTACTTGTGAAGACTTGTAATTGATCCGTTCTGAGACGAATCGACCAAAAGACAAATTGTTTTGTTTTTCACACTTGTCGATCGCTGAAAATTATCAAGAGGTGGATCAATAATTGAATCCGGAGCCCAAAATTTCATCATATTGGCAAATATAATTGAGGTCAATTTCGCTTAAAATGGGTAAGGACTCGATAGAGATGAGGGACCCGACCGGAGTACCACAGATCGGGTATAAAATTGTCGAAAGTAGAGATTGTAGTCCTGAACTAGGAGAGTGAGGATTGTAATTAGGCTCGGCTAGCGAATGAGCTTTTCATGTTACATTCTCTCACATATCAGATTTATTTATTCACAACTACGTCAACTCGATGAAGTTTCCATGAGAACTTTTTTTTTGGGTTGCATTCAAAGTTCAAATCGAGTCCATTATAAGTTTCAGTGAATTTCCGCCAACTAACGCTATAAACGAATATTCGAACATTATTGAAATTCATCTTGGATCATAAATCGGAGTTTTCTTCTTTTTAATTTATAAAATAACTCCAATTTGTATAGGCTGGAATTTGAAGAATTTTACACTGAAGACAAAAAAGGTTTTATGAGCTGAAAATTGTACTCGAATTATAATTTTCGCCGCAATTTCGTTAAAATTAAATTATTTATCAATTACATGATATTTAACAATAATGTTCGGATAATTTATCGCGTTTGTTTTGAATAAGTAGAATGAAAGAAATTGGATATAAATTTTAATTTTGATAACTGGCGCTATGCGTGATTATTCCAACAATAAGGCAAACTGTCTACATTTGAAAATATTAAAGAAATCTCACAATTCTTGTTATTGTGCGTGACGCGAATATTTCAATCATTAAACAAGAGAGAAACTCACAGAACTCAAAGCCTGCAACGGTCTACATTTATTCGTTTATTTTTTTTTACTTTTATAATTATAACGGCAAAACATGCCGTTTCTACTGACGTGCACCTAATCAGCTATCTCCGCTTTTATAAGTCCAAAGAAGTTGAAGTCTTATAATAAACTTCGAATTATACGATCCATGAAAAAATGTTTTAAACTAAGAAAAAGCATAAAATACGAAAAAATTAATTTAAATTCAATTATGTTGATCAATGAACAGAACTTAGGATTAAATATGAATATTTGATAAACTAATCAAGCTCAAACTCTCAATAAACAGGAAAGTTAGCGATATATAATTTACAAAGCATGCAAGTCAAAATTTTAGATTGACTTTGCGATTATTACAATGTTATCCAACGAATACCAAAAATATTGAACATAAATCGTGTCAAATTCACCAAATTATCTAACGATAGTGTATTTATAATAATGTCACTGTTTGTCGTTAACCAGCTTCCCGAATTTAATGATAATAGTTATTTCCAAAAACGTAACGCGCCGCCTGTTATTATAAATATCCGGAAATTCATATTAATAGGCCTAGTTATGTTATAGGATGGAAATTAACCAAATATTGTGCAAATTATTGTTCGCCAAATCAGCTAATGATAACCATTTGCATTTAACTAGTTCTATAATGATATTTTATGAAAATTCGTATATTTCAGTTCGAATTATCATCGTAATTTTGATGATTTCGATATTTGAATATATATCATAACTCCAGTTATCATATTATAATTACAATAATCAGTTCATGAGGCATATAGAACGAATAATGCGATTATTTTGGAAACGACCCATAAATATATTCGAAGTTGGATCAATTTTCCAATCAAAACTTCACGAATTCGAATACTTCAGCCCATCATACAACTCTAATTGAATCAATAAGCGAAATTATAGCATCAATTACCATCAATTATAAGTGTTGTTATATTTTTTTAATGCATTGATCATAATTTCGCCCGGCGCCTCCACCAAATTTCACTCATCACTGCCGATTAAATGTGTTGAATAAGTTTTGGAGATAAAATATGAGAGATTTGATTCCGATTCAAGTAGCTAATCGAGAGATTTCCGTGATTGTCAAATTCGACAACTATTAGTTTTTTTTTTGTAAAAAAAATTATTAAATTCTCATATTTGAATGTTGATTGTTTCAGTTTATATTTGATGAGCCGACTTATTTAATCAGCTCAAATGATCATAAATACGAAACAAGAATAATTTTCATTGGGAAAATGAATGATTTAAAGCCTTGTAGACATCAAAATAAAGTCTCTGTGACGATATTTGACTTTTCGTTTCTCGCTAATTCTTTGGCGAAATCAAAACAACCATTCAAACATGCTTGAAAATTCTCATCAGTCTCTCGAGCCAGCACTAAACCGACGTAGGTGCTTAGAACTTCAAGTCGACTGTACACAAAAAACAATAATTGTTAACCAAAATTTGTGAGGCCTCATGAATAATTAGAGTCAATCCATCAAGAAGACTATTCTGGTAGTTCTTTTTTTTCGATAATTTGAAAGCTTGTGCAAATATACGCATATTGCTCGAAAATAATGATGTTGTGAATCGTAAATACAGGAAATTTTTGTAGATTGTGAACGCTATCAATTCATCTTCTTCCAGTCCGACTACAATCCAAATAATAATAAACAACAACGATAATTCGTCGTGTAGATTTATTCTACGGTGATAATTATCACGATTGGTCCTTAATTGATTTTTCAGTCTTGTTTCTGTGAGGTTCTTGGAAAATTTGTGCCCTTACATCTAATACCGTGTCGGTTGTTTATTTTACATTGTGTCACTATACGTTTACTGTACAATGTAGAGTGTAATTTAAGAGTAGAGTATAAAGCTCAAAGTCTGTTGGTCGGTTGATTCTTCCCTAGAATTGGAAGACTTTAGGCCATAATTCTCATCCGTTCGTGGGCGGCCACTCGTATAATAGTTGTCTTGTTGTTCTTTTACCAGATAAAAGTTCACTATTTACTGTTCGTTGTTCTACGTTTGAATATTTATGTGATCGTATTACACTCTTTTAAATTGTCGATTATAAAGTCAATTTACGGACTAAATGATTCAATGCTTGCTTTAAATCACCTACTGAGCTCAATTTTCTATATGGAAGTTTATACGTCATAATTTTCCAGTTTTCTATCGACATTCAAGATTTCCCCAACATGCAGAGAATTTATTGTGCGTCGCCTGTTTATAAATTCATGTAATAAAGTAGTGTACATGGAAATTAAGTAGCGTGTATAATCGATTTATATTAGAACTTTAGTGAAGTTGGTCTCAAAGCGACTACATTAAAGTACTCGTTCAAGAATTGAAGGGATTTTACGGAATTTGAATTCAACATGAATTTAATTTGAAAGATCACTCGTAAAAAATTCAGTCGATTCGCTGAAAAAAAATTCGAATGAAACATCAAATATTTGCTAGCTGTGCAAAAATTGACGTTCTCTCGGCAAAACTGATAGAGTTAAAAATAGAAGCGGAATTGTAAATATGTTTTTTGACTTACCTTATATCTGCCAAGATTGCTGACTGTACAAGAGAGTGTGGCTTCACGACCCACAGGAATTGTTAAATTATGTATAGGAGCTAAAAACTCCGGCTCATCTGATATAATTCTGGCCGTCGACCAATCTTCTGAAACACAAAAATCGAATGAATTATTCCTCTATTGTCGCATTTATAGAACATATGCTCAATTGACCCTTCTTCCCCTATTCCATATCAATAGTAATAACAATAATGTACAAGACATGGTCCAATTCAACAACTGAACCAGGACTATTCAACGGTGAATACACAATATGTAAATTAATTGGTTCGTAATTACACGTAGATATCACATCTTTGCTATATTAATTGATCTATAGAGGTGGAATATCCTGGATATCCATAATTTATATCGTGTTACAAATCTTAATAATTGATATTATTCAAATTGTCCATGATTTCGACATCAGCACGGATATGAACAAAATCGATAACTAGCACAAAATGGGAATTTTATTATTATTTCAAATCAGAATCCGGCATTATTTTCAGCCAAAAAGATAGAACAGATCTTCTCAATCTCTTCCTCAACGATAAATAAGTTTTGAGTGACTCCGATATAGTCCAGATTTATGATCGAATTCTCGATTGTCAAAAACAATAGCGCGCTAGGACTTGACTGTGATGGGGATTATGTTTGATTCGAATACGGCCATTCTGCTTTGCTCAAAGCCGAGGCATAAAATTGAAGAACTCCAACATTTATTTTATTTACGTGTGCATTCCAAACAATTTTTATTTGTCTGTTGTTGGCTCATTTCCCCGTTTCCTTCTTTTAATAATGAACAAGAAACTTAGTCAATTCTCAATTTTTTTTTTTTTTTATTTTATTTAGAAATATCACGCTATTTTTGACACGTTTTTACGCCATCATCATTCTTTATGATGTAGTAGAAAAAAGGACTATTGTCGGGTTGCCGGCAAATGTGTACACATTTTACATCACTCAACTCTATTTCATCCATCCACCATCATTTAACAAAACTCTTGAAACTCTTTATGATCTGTGCAGATGTGTCACTGGCAATATTACACTTCATTTACTTTTTCTATATCACTGATACTGATACGGTTTTATTTTGGGCATTTGTGTAGATGAATAATACACCGGAGTGAGGGGGATGGAAGTAAGAAAAATGCCCGCATTTTATTGTCCTGTCTTTTCTTGTTGATAACAATAACGAGACGACTTTTTTCAACTACAATACTCGAACATGATTTTATTAGTGTTGAGAATATGTTGGATGTTTGTACATGGAAAAGGTCTTCTTATTGATTTACTTTTGCATAATATATATCAAATTCGTTGCTTTGTCGGAGTGTCACGCAACCGACAAATATCTCATATTGCTCGAATTTTTTCCTCTTATTTGTCTTTTCAAGGCGCAATACGTTCTAATGTCGATAAGAGCTTCAAATAATACGTTCGGAAAAAAGACACGATCTGAAATAATCTAAGAATATACCCGAATTGAAGGGAATCGAGTAAAAAATAACACATTTGGCAGCCGTATCGACCGTCTCAGAGGTCACAAATCACAATTTCGTCTGATATTTCAATAAAAAATTCGGCAAAACAGGTAGAATTAGACATATTGAAACAAGAATTATATTCTCATAGCGGAGCTGTTTCTCGGGCTGTATCACGCCGAATTTCCCCTTAAATACAATATAGAGATCTGCAATAATATTTATTCGCCGGAAAAACTGGTACAACAACCGAACAACAACCTGGATTATTCCGATTCATCTCTGGACCAAAATAAGAGATCGAGTGGCTGAATTATTTGATGATAAAGCGTAAAATAATCGGTTGCAATTTTCCGGTATTGTTGTTGTTGTTTATAATTCGATTTTCTCGCCCAAATTAGAGTTTCCACAACGAATCAATGCTTGATGAGGTTGCCTTAATGGCGGCCGCGTTCATGTGAAAAGTTTACATTTGTATTCCATGTAATTGAGCACACATGTATCATTATTTCGTCAGAATTGCACGATACAAACAAATTATTCCAACATCGACACATATGCGACCCATTTCGTATTTCTCCTCTAATCATTATGATGGGAAAATATATTTCGAATATTCGAGCAAAATCCAAGATTATATAAATGCTGTTGATTGTGCCCTTTTACAATAGAATAAATTGTGCATATTCTAATGACAGAAATTTTGTACGTAACGGTTCTCTATTATGTGTCATTTCGCTTTTATGTTAATACGTTAGGATGTCATTGAAAAATATAATCCTGGCACCCTTGAATAGCTTATGAATAAAACTCGCCTGATTTGAATACATAATTTTTAATTATGTATACGTTGGTGTGGCGCCCGTCTTTTCACAACGCCTCAAAACTTAATGTTTATTCATCCTGGAAAATGGAATTTAGTGGCGAAACATCTTCACCAATCCCGCTAATGACTAACGAGCATCGCTGGAAATGCTCTTTTATGCTACCTTGATAAATTTGAATAGATGTTAACTAATAGACGATACAGATTCGAATAGGTTATAGAGACACACTCTCTTTTTTAATTGTGTCTTTTTGGTATTAAAGAGGCTAATTTGGCCCCATTTTCCAAATTGTCGCAAAACCTTAATGAACGCTCACAAAAAACATAAACACAAACATCAAGATTTGAATAATGACGCTTATTGTCGAGTGTCTTTTTGTTTAGTTTCAGTCTTTAAACAGCGAATTCACTCCAGTGACACCGAATTTTTTCCACAAATCCAAATATTCCGATTTTGTTCGACAAGCGAATTTAGGGGATGATCCTGTGTTTAGTGTAGTTTCGAGATCGAAAAGTTACCAACCGATAACAAAGTTCGAATGGATTGTTATCAAACGAATAGTCTCTAATTTTCAGTAGCTAACCCTGTTATACGGATTAGTTGTCATAAACATTTCTAAATTGAACAAAAGTTCACAATTATAACTGGATATTGTATAACATAAAATAATTAAATCATCTTACTAAATGATTGTTGAATTGTATCAAAGCTCCCATATAAATTCGAATAGTACACAGTGATATTATTAATTTGTTCATAATTAAATTGAGGGGAATTATTTGCGAATGCAAAGGGCCAGAAAGTTTGCAAATATGATACGAATTACAGGCGGTAGCATCTCTTTGTTTCAAACTGTAAATGAGCTTGTCATTAATCAACGAGTCGATGAAAAAACATTGAAAAAATCGGATTCTTTGTCAAATACTACGTGTTGTGGATGAATCCACCGGCAATCCCTAATTAATTCCAACCGTGGCCATTAAGCAAATTTGCATAGGCACTAAAGCTTTTGCGGTAAAATCGAATGGATGTTGGTTAAATCTGCGGGTAATAAACCGCAGCAGGAGACACAGGTCGTGTCCGTCTCCTTTTTCCCTACTCACAAAGAACGGCTGTGAGTGTGCTGAATTAACCACTTCAGATTTGTTGTTGAAGCTCAATTCGTATGATGTAGAAATTGCACATTTGTAGGTACGTTGGTATGGTGTAGTTGAGATTGTATGTGTTTATGTCGGATACGGAAATCGACCCATTTACGAGCTATACGTATATTTTACAGCCACCTACCAATGTTGGAGCAATCTTACATCCTGTCAGCTGTCTACTATGTCCGGTTATATCCTTTCTACTATCTTTTAGTCGACAACGGATGATTCTGTTTTTATACGTCCTGCCACCGGCTGTTGAGATGGCCTTTTTTCTTCTCCACACATGCGATTGCCCCTTTTAGTCCGTTTTCTCGTCCGATTGGGCTCCACAATTCTAGTTTTACATTCGCATAAAATCCTCCCCCAATACAGGTGGAAATTCGCTAATCAGCATGTGAATATTTTATTTTTCATTGTTGTCGTTAGTGGAATATTGAACTAGCTCGGATTTTTGTTATTTGAATGTCGGATAGTCAAGGCGTGTCGAATATTGTAGTTCAACATGAATACTCAATCAAAGCAGTAGACGAGATGCGGCCAGAATTTATCATGATCGGCTCTTTACTCGTAGTTTGTATTCAACAATGACTATGGCCGATAGACATGCCAGTCACCGACTAGCACACACCTAAAACTCCATAAGACTGCAGCAGCTTGCCCTCTTTACCCGTTTTTATATCCGGGTATCTACATTGGAATTTACTACAACCATCCGAAAACTGCTTCTTCTACACGTTTCCGATTCCGAAATTTCCATCGTTATATGGAGAAGGATCAACTTTATACTTCAACAACAGTATAATACGTTTGAAAAGTGCCGTGTTCCGCAGGAAAATGGACCTATTCATGGATGATGAATGAGACCGCAATTTGTCTCGACAACGACGTTCAACGAGCTGAATTGACCGATTTTCCTACCGTTTTCGTCAACATTCCGATAGTTCGGATACATTCTATCATTGATCTGTGAGAAAACTCCTCGATTATGGTCGTGAAGCTTTAATTACAACAGCCCAGATCTCGATAGAATCACCCAAATTTTCCCTATTTAATCGGTCCCGGTTCAAATTGACCAAACAATAATACAATCCCTAACTCCAATTACATAATACTCAAAATTAAACCGGACTTTTTCTAGATTAAACAAATATTTAGACTTCTAAAACTATCAATTAGTATGATTCGAATCGAATTTTATTATCGTAAATTTAGATTGATGGATATTTTGAGCTAATGCATAGTTGATTATAGAATCGAGGCTCCATTATCAAAAAAGCCACCAAAAATGTGACAATAAACAAATTTAAACGACAAAGTCGAATTCGGTAGACAATTTTCCTAATATTCGATCAATATTAATTCAATTCCATCACTTTTATCATTTCATGTCGAAAAAGCTATCAAGAAATTGATGCTTTTATAAATAAATTTCATCGACAAATTTCCAATTTTTCTTATTAAATTGCCGAGTAAAATACCATCCCCTATAGTTATTGTTCGTTCAATAATCAAGTGATAGTAAGTAACGATTCGGGGAGTGATTGTTTAATTAGTTTTTGAATTAAATAAATTGCTAATCTCGCATGTAAGCTCTTATCAAGGGCTAATGTAAAAACGTAGCGTTCAAAGTTGAATATAAGCATATATATATTAATTATGTAGATGATGTAAATTTATAATGGGGTAATTACAAACTACCCCTCTTATCGTCATGTTAATTCCAACTACCCTAATAATTCTAATTGGCAAAAAATTAATTAAAACCGTCTATATAACATGGTCAATTTCTTTTTGTTCTCGATAATTTGTTCGTTTACATGTGCGTAACTGGAAAGCTTGATAAAGATGCCATTAATTTGCGTCCCTTGCATTGTCAAGTGTCATCATGATTATGTCTAAGCGACTAAAACAGCCCATCAATCAGCAACTAAACTAAAATAATATGTACGACAAAGATAAAGAGATACAACTTTCATTCTAATCTATCCGATAAGGTGAATGGTGGGTCTTGTGAACTATTAGGGGTCGTATCGTGCGATCAACATCTAAATAGGGTGGTAACCTGGAGCGATTCCACTATAACGTGAACGTTGAAAATGTCCATCGGTAGAAATATCGTCATTGCATATGTATGAAATTGTTGCCAATTCGAAAAGGTGGTGAATCGTTGATAATACAAGAGAAATCTTGGAAATCGTCCATAAACTCCACGTCGACTCAATAACAATCAATCATCAATTCAAATTTTTAAATCCTGAATTGATAGTTGTCGAGACTCTACAAAGAATAATCGCGTGTTGAAGCGTTATTTAGAATAAAATCGATGTAATAAGGCGTTCTCAGACAGGACAACAAATACACCGTTTATCTTCTGATGAAAAATAACGTGCCATTAATAATGATATTGTCCTCTACGAATATTCGACAATTTTGCCGAATCCCCACTTGTAACTAATGAATCTTCAACTGAGACTCAAGAGTCACTGAACTGAAAACTGAAATATTAGTTGACTTTAGTATCAGGACAATGGAAATGAGGCGATTAACTTGATAGAAGAGAGAATTTGATTTGATCATAGAATACATTTGTGAAATTTGTCTATCTCGTGAGCCGATTGTCGAGTGGTTTTTGAATTGCAAGTTGGTGGAATTTTCATTCGATTCATTAAAATTCGAATCAATTTGTGGATCTGGAATAAACACGAATTCATAGAATTTGTCTAGTAATTAGACTCAGAAATATCAAAGCGAATCGCATTTTCAATAAACTAGAGCGGTCTGTTTTGATATCGAAACAAAATATTCGAACCACGCCAAATTCATATTGCTTTAAATGAGAAAATTCCATCGATATTAGTTTACTAGAAAAATACAACGTATAACGTCGTGTGTGAGTCAATTTCGAACGCAATAATATGGAAAATAAGGGCCCGCGATGCCTCCAAAGACCGAACAAATTGAATAGTTTCAAGTTTAATTTGATCAAATTCCGGTGATTGTCGCTAGATTCCTAGGGAGCAATTTTGGTGGATGCGCCGGACTGCAGAATTTCCACGTGTTACAGCGATTTCCATGTTCTCCATGATGCATTCGCGTCGGATTGATGATTTTTTTGGAGAAAAACTCGCTATGCATATTCTGTCGGTTCAGAGCTTATGTTAATAAATTACATTTTCCAGTCATGCGTATATATATTTTCTTTTTTCCATAAATCTTACCCGTATTAAATTATATTCACGTTGATAACGTATAATAAATAAAAATTACGGGCTTATCGAAATAGAATTATTTTATTGGATTTAATGTTGAAGTTGATGAAATATTGGGAATTCCGTCGCTAGATTTTTGATTGCGACAAAATATTTACTCGCGCTCTAATTAGATGCATTCGAGTTAAATACAACAAAGAATTACAGCTGTCGACTACGGTAATTTAGTTAATCCAAAGTCAACATAGAGGGTGAATCGAATGAGAAAGGGTTATTTTTTCGCCTGTCATAAATCGTTTGTATTATATTATAATCTAACGAAAGACAAAGAGATGTATTCAATGTTTCTATACCTGTACTAGCTCTATCTCGCTTTACTCCCACATATGTAGCTATTCACACACAGATACATATGTATTTTTATTTTGACTCTATCTACATCCTGGACTAATTAAACCCGGGAACTGGAGGATTTATCTGGTGTATTGTATGCGAGTCCAAAGTTAATCTCATTTTGATTTGTGACTTTAACGATTAATTGATATGAATTGCATCTAAAATACAAGTTGCAATAGGAAATATTAGTTGTCATACAAGTTGTGATGTTTTAGATTTGAAATCGAATTTCCATATATAATAAATAATAATATAAATTGAAATTTATGAATATTGTAAATATTGAATTATAGCATGATAAATAGAATCGAATATAAATCGTTGCCGATAACGAAAATATAATCTAAATTTAGTCGCTATCAATCAATAGATGAATCAGAAATTATAGGTAATATCAATAAATTCGATTGTTGAACGTAGAACAATTGTAGAAATATAAATAATATAAAAATATATTATTTTCGAACAGACCATCATACCATAAATAAATTTATTACGCTGTTATTGAATAACTGAATAAATTTAGTTCAATTAAAATTTAAATGGATAGAAAATCATAAAATTGAATTATACTTTGAGGTTTTAATATTTTCATCGATCGATGGTGGTTGTTTTTCGAAAAGAGAAATCCTAAGGCCTCTGTTATAATTCAAAAAGTCTCTTTTTTTTCGAAGTTTCTCTATTGTTGAATACTAGTTTGATTGGAGTTTTGTTTTTGGGTAAATACCAATCTTTTTGCTGCAACTATTTCCAGAAGCCGCGTGTTTCGAACAATTTCCTAGACTAACTGGTCTGAGAGGTGTTTCCTTTAAATGCATTTCATCGTTTATCAAATGTTTAAATGATGTAGGTAAATAACGAATATAATCTACATTACATGCAAATGTATTCATAAAATATTATGACAAGATAATACTAGTTCGTTTAACGTTTCAACTGATAATCCCTTTTCAAATTTACATAGTTGCATTTCTGCACAAACATGACCTACAACAGCTCTAACAACAACAACGTTGATATCTAATTGGGGTGATTATGATGCGTGTTGCGTCAAATAACCCAGATATATATTGTTTTCATAAAAAAAATCGTACGATCACTACTCGTTAATAATCTAGATTAGCCTAAATCTTGATCCTTATCTGCTATTCCGATAAGACTCTAGTAGCGCAAATTTAAAATTCAAATCCAGACAACCTCTTTTCGTTGCAGATACATAACATTACAAAATGACGATGATGATGATGATATGGAGTATGGACAAAAAATCGAATCGGCCATATCAACGTTCGAGATCAAAATCCATATCGAAACTTCTCGAGAGTACAACTTATTTGCATTTTCCATAAGATATATAAAAATCCTTCCTCCTTTATTTCTAGATTGTTTCCGCTACGAACAAATATTGTGAATGTACTTGAAACAATGGCAATTCCGAATTGAATCGACTTCTTTGCCGAGATTCACCCGGAAGTCATTGTTTTCTTTCCGGGATTCGACTAAATGATCTGATTTGATAGAATCGAGAATCGACATCAACGAAAAGAAATATGATTATTGGGAATTTCCGTTGAAACAACTCACCAAATTTATAATTAATTTCAACTTAATTGATTTATCAATTGTTGGATTTTAGTCGCTTAATTATAAAATGAGCCACATTTAATAAAATAAAACCCACAGGTAGATCTGCTAATCAATCGAATTTGGTTTTGATGGAGCTTTTCTGCCATCGCATTTTCCGAATTTTCTCTAATTTGGGCTTAGTGAGTCATATTTCGATCGCGGCTCTAATTACAGCATTTTCCAATTATAAACCGTGCTAAGTGAGATAACTATTGTAATTGAGTCACAATATATACTGCAATCTTCATTAGCCTACATTCTATTTCTGGGAAAAATTATTCTTTATTAACGCAAACATGCAAGTGAGATTAATAAAATTGATTAGACTTGAAATCAATCACATCTTGTAATAGAGAGTTTTAATATGACTTTGACGTTTAGTGTTTCATGTATTTCAACACGCAATAAATGCGCTCAAATCGGAGGATCATGCTATTTATTAACCGATTTTATAATAATTATAATTTAGAACTTAAATTATAATGTTCCGAGAAAATAGAAATGGTGTTGAAGTTCGAACGTTATTTATTATATTTTCTATTATTATTGCTATGATATTTTTAGACATCACATTTGGATGGAAGCGTTAATAATAAAATATGCATTGAATCTCATAGATTTTCCTGCTACATTATTGTAACTTCATCGAACTGGAAAATGGTAACGCTAATGTAATTCTACTGTATATTCGTTGTTGCTCTTCTTTTTTTTTCTGTTTGGAAATCAAAAAGTGGCCAATTGCAAGTCTCAAACAATTCAATCAAATACATTACGTGCAGAGAAACAAGTATGTACTTGAATATATTCGGATTTGCTCAATAATCAGTGAACCAAGCGCCAGAAGTGTACTTATCTAGATTTGTAAACGATTTTCTAGATTAATTGGTTGTTATAAGAGCATTGGCTCTAAATTTAGAAATATTCCATAGCTGTTTTGTTTTTGATGAGTAGAAAATCGAAGAGGAGTGCAAAATTTTATATAGCCTTACAATTTTACGCTATTCAATTTATGATCTTCGTCTCCCCAAATCTTGATTTTCGCGGCACTATTCCCGTCCTTAATGTCGTCTTTTTTGTAATCGTTATACAATACAATTCGTATATAACGTCAGTTTGGTTGAAACGACAAAACTAAGATAGTCTCAACGAGATATTAAGGAAATTAGATT
>JAZBGZ010000242.1:51531-62207 GCA_037414795.1 Stenodera caucasica | reverse complement strand
TTATCATCATTATTATTATTATTATCATCTTCTTCTTCAATTGGTTCGAAGTGTTCGTCTTCAACTTCTTCAGGTACTGGTTTGGATATAGGTTCAGAAAAATCTGTGTTATCTTCAGAGATTTCTTTGTTTTCAATGTAGTCTTGATTAGGATTGTCTGGTTCTTTATTTGTTTCTGGACATTCTGGACTACGCAACGATTGTTCTAAACGGCTCAAAATATCATCCATTGCTAAATTATTATCATCATCTTCATTATAATCACAGTCTTCAGTTTTCGGTTCATCTTTGATCGATTCATCTGTTTTAGCATAAGCTGATTCAATCAAATTATTCAATTGTTCCATTTCCGTGATGAATTCTTTTTGATCATCATCATCATCATCATCATCGTCATCATCATCATCATCATCGTCATCATCATCATCGCTTTCGATTTGATTGTTTTTCCATTCACCCGATTGCATATGTTGATTGAATTCATATTCAGCTACAGCTAATAAATTATCTAAGGGTGTGATGTCACATATTTTCGATGTTTCACTATTGCACTTGTCTTGTTGCGCTTGCGCACAATTATCATCCGAAACAACAACAACAACACCACCACCATCACTGTTTACATTTTGGCTATTTGATGTAAGTTCCGGACTGGGACACTTTTTCGGTATGTGAATTTTATGGGACGGTAAATGCGACTCAACATTGACTGGTGTTGACCATGTTGGTGATACTGCACCAGCTGCTACCGTTGTTGTTGTTGTTTGATCTGTAACAACAGGGGCGTCGTCCTCGTCGTCTTGATAATCGACGTCGACTTGAACGGCGGCCGATTTCCTCCGAACTTTCCCTTTTTTCGATTTACGATTTTTGTGATGGTGATGATGATGATGATGGTGGTGTTGTTGTTGTTGTTGTTGGTGTTTATCAGCCGTATCCTTGAGGGTGGGCACTAGGGTCTCGGTGCGGGGGATCGCCCGCCATCCTTGTGCCGTTTTCGTCAAAACGATACGGTTGCGTTTGTCGTAATCCTCGCATTTCACGTCCACGATGCGCGTATCCTCTTGTCGGATCCACACGAAAATCGGATTCACACGCGGATTCGCCGGCCGTTCAGGCGATTTACTAACACAATTTATTTGGTTGTTGTTGTTGTTGTTGTTGTTGTGTTTGGAGCGATTTTTGGCGTTGGCGGGTTTGCGTGGATGCTCGCGTCGTCTGTCTGATTTACGGTGACGGTCGGACCTTGCTTTCCGGGCTTGCTGTGGCGGTTGTGGGGCGGCGCTGGCACCACGTGACTGCGCGCTATCGATCAGGTCGTCAGAAGGTTGGTTGCCTTGCCGTCGTGAGCGCTGTTCGCCCATAACCTCCGAACGTTTCGGGACACACTCCCGAACAACGTTGTTGTTGTTGTTATTATTATTCCCGGGGGAGTTTTTCAACAACGCAGCAATCGGTATTAGATCGGGAATAGGGGGCAGAACCCCGCCACTCATCGCACACACGAACAAATCGGACACCGTATAAACGATACGATCACCTGCGATCACGATCTAGTCTCGAATCAATCAACGAGACGATCCACTCTACCACCATCATCTCCATAACTCACACAACATAAATCAATAAATAAACAATTAACTTTAAACACAACACAGAGGCGGGGGAAAAAAAACAACAAAATTTTATAAATATATCTATATATATATGAAAAAAACAACACATACACCTATGTCTTAATAACAACTCGTACTAAACTGAAAATCAGTTACGACGTCGAGATATTCAACCTCTATTACGAATACAACCGAGTTGGCTATGTGGATGTTGTTCGGTCGATGACGTCATATAGTCGACAACTGAACAAATTTGCTTGGTGATCGTTGGCCGATAGGCGTATACCAAATACTTAACTCCACCTTAAACAACGCTAAATTATTGCGCACAATACCAATCATCCTATCCGATATTGAATACCTCTAGTGGCGATGAACGTTACTATAATGTTGAATTATTCGTAACCTTGACGGCGACTTTGCGGTTGGTCCAGATATTGAGGGGGTGTAACAAACTAGAACTTCATTCGTTTCAAGATACCCGAACTGCATTCCGTTTATGTATAGAGATTAAAATAACAATTGCCTGATTTACAATTACAAACGATATGACCTTCGATCGTATCTTATTTCTCGAATATACAGTCTGTTTCATCTTCACAATTTTGAAAATTCGCCCAATGGTGGCCAAAATTCTCTTACATCGGAACAGACTGTATATTCGCTATATTCATATGAACGTTTCAAAAAAAACATTATCGATGACATTTTAGTTATTTTTACATTGACCGGCTTTCATTCTATTGAATTATTAATGATTTCAGTCATAACTATAACACAGTGAAGGTTAAGACAGAAATACATAAATATATTAAGTCTTAATTACCTACAACAGCACGCACCCATAAACATCCGTCACATATAAAAATACCATAATTATCTTAATAACAACAACAACAACAATCTCGTATATAATGGGCATTAAATAAATTGAGAGCCTATGTATATAATGGGGAGTTGGCTCAAATCTCATGAATAACAAAAGCTAAATGATCTCCCCTAAATATTTTTTTTCTCCCCGGTAACGGTACTTGTCATTGACGTAGTCAATATGTCAATTATCACCAGCCGCAGGCAATTACTTGTGGTGTTGACACGAGTCCCGCACATGACCCACCCCTGTTCAACTGCCACTGCTTCTAAATTCTAGAAAGATAGCCCCCAATTCGTCAACAATGACAACAATATACATAAACGACTCGTCTATTTGTTCTAACAATTCGACCAGATATATATATTCGAGAATTAATGGAAGAAATTCCTGTAATTTTAGCGAAAAACGTTTCCAATATTCTACATTATGAACAATGGATGATAATAGAGAACGAACGGCACTGATGACAGTGCATCGAAATAATTGCTCTAACAGGTGAAATGGTTTCCACATGAATATGTACCTGTCTATATAATTACGTTTCTATAATTATTGATGGGACAATTAATTATTAGTTAATTCATGTCTTGTACAACATCGACTCTATTCCAATAAACTAATTAGAAATTGGACTTAATCAATAATAATAGAATTAAAAAAATGACGATATTTTCGGAGAGCCAACTTTGTTTTATTCGATTATAGATTCGGGTATATATGGCGGAAGAAGTGGATTCCACACCTACACAGGTCAATGGTTATGTGGTCGAAATGGAATTATGGCGGATCAAAGAGATTTCCAACTATCCATATGGATATGTAGTTGGACGAGATCGAATTATGGTTCAAAGAAGAGGAATTCCAATGTGAAGAACATTTTCACAAATTTTGTGGAGAGTAAAGTCTCCTCGAAATCAATTATCAAACGTGCAACATTTCGAGCTAATTATTCGATTGAACGAATTAGAGATGGGATTTTTTTCGGTGTGAATATACACTATTCACAAAGCAATTAGGAACATACGCTTCTAGATAAAGAAATTGGAGACTGTCCATTTATTATTATCATTATTATTATTATTATTGGTGTAATTTGTTCGAAAATAATAAAAGATTATCCTATGAGTTGTTTTGTTAATAATTGAATATGTCATGTTTATCTAAAAGTATTTGTGATTTATCGATTCGATGGAAGAAAATTGGGAAATTTCTCGTATTAGTTCTATGGTAATAGATGGTTCTTTGTTCGACTGAAGTATTATTACGCTGTCCGACAAAGACAGCGAATCTTTTTCCATCTATTAAGCTACGATTTCTGTAAATTTTGGGAATTTAAAGGGATTTTTGCCGCTCGATAGATCTGAAGGGCATTTCGTTGAATTTCAATCATCAATTCTATCGAAAATTCAGCCCAACAACGATTAGAATAGTGATTGAAATTGAGACTTCAGTTTCAAGACGCTAATGGGTCTAGGAAGCCCTTAAATCGCCCAACAAGCCCTAGAAAATAACGTTTGTTTTTTTTTTTAGCTAAAAACAAACGCGAATGGCGACTCAAAATCAGATTATCGAGTTAGCGAAAAAAAAACAAATTATAGTGCATTTTCGCTAAAGGGATGTTGGAGCTGCATTTCCGGAAACTGATGGAATTTTCTATTTAAAGCGAACAATGGCCACATCCGGTTGAACTTGCTAATATTCACAAACATGAACAGTTTTTTTTCCTTCTGCAATTATTAATAATCACACGTAATTGAAATCAATCAATTTTTTGTGTTTTTTAGAATTGGGTATAATTAGAATTTTTTTATTTGTTGAGTCGTTAATATTCCAAATGGGTCCTTAGAGAGGTTGTCTAGTTTTTATGTGTTTGTTCCCCTCTTGCATAAAAAAAAACTGGAAATCTATTTGCATTTTCACACCCTTAACTGAAGTGGTGTTTTATGATCTTGAACATCTCGGAAAAGTACGTTTTCGATCTAGAGTCAAATTTAGAAAATAGATTTGTCGAATCGAATCAAATTCGATTTGAATCGAACAATTGACCGGCGATTAAGCCATCTGTTTGTTGTTAGTTCAATAGACGTCCGATTTGTTGTTGTTGTTGTTGTTGATTATTATAACACAGTTGGACATAAAAGGCGATAGGACAGGACGTAATTGAGTTCAATTGCGACAATATTACGTCTTTGAAAACCATATAGTGAATGTTTATTATAATGTGTATGGTCCGTTTAAAGTCATGTCCATACTCCATATAGACAACTGGAGTTGTTGCTAGGCGCTGATGGTGTAAAAGTGGAGTCAATGGCCGACAGAGCCCAGTAAGTACCTGGTCGGCCGCCAATCCTCCGCCCCTCAACATTAAACACTTCAACAACAAAAAACAACAAAACAAAAAAAAAAAAACAACACTAAATAATATACGCCTAACTTGTATTAATCGTTAATGAATAGAAATCATACGGCCCGCAATAAAAATCGATTCTATCATCAGTTCGGTAATATAACCGAAAATATACAGAGTGTCGCAGCCGAACGGTCGAATTCAATCGAATTTGACAAATTGCCAAATTGACGTGAGCCATCAAATCTAGAAATTGTGGCCAAAACAGACTGTATGAAGTCGGGTTAATTAGCCGATTAATCAAAAGAAAATCTTCCTCTACAGAGTGTTCCAAGACAACAGTCAGTTGAACGAATCTCGGAAAGTATTCAAGATTTTGTTATGAAAATCTAAACGTTTATGTTTTAACCAATTTTGAATACAATGAAAATATTTTCAACTTTGACGCACTTCTGTTTCTACCGGAAACTCACACCAACTTCATTATTTCAAATAGGACATGGTGTATATGAAGTCATTTTTGAGGTTCTAGCTTAATTTAAGGCATACTTTTATCAGTTAGTGCTATACTTAATCCTGAGGGTTTTCGAGAAAATTGCATTTTCCTAATTTTTGAGAAACAATCATCTTCTCTTTGAAAATTCATAAAATGGCTTTACTGATATGTGAGAAATTGATACTTTAATTCTGTTAAGATCAATGTATTTGCTATATTCTGCACCATCTTTATTCCACTTTCATCATACAGGGTGTCCTCTGTATATTTCTGAATCTGTCAAATTTTGAATTCACAACATTTAATTTTTTCAACTAGAATAAAATAGATTTTTCTTAAATAAGACATAGCAGGCTTAGCATTTTTTTATGACGTATGAATATCATCCGCTCTCTACTAACAATTTTGTCTTCCGTCCTCGTCTATGCCACGCCAACTATGTCTTTGAGCGAAATTAAGGGGAATTCATAAGAAATGAAAATAAATGGAAATATTGGGAAAACTAGAAGATTTAGGTGTAGGAATATGTTAATAAAAGTGATAGATAATTAAATTCTGCGTCTGATCGTGGACAAATTTCGGCGTCATTCTATTTGAAAAAATTGAGTTTTCTAAGCTCAAAGTTTGACAGATTCAAAAATCTACAGAGGGCACCCTGTATAATGAAAGTGGAATAAAGATGGTGCAGTCGATAGGAAATACATTGGTCTTATCAGAAAACAAATATAAATTTTTTACACCTCATCAGAACTATTCTAGAAATTTTCAAAGAGAAGATAATTTTTTTTGAAAAATTCGAAAAATTGCGATTTTCTCGAAATCCATTGACATTAGGTATAGCACTTGCTGATCAAAATCAGCCTAAAATTGAGCTAGAAATTCAAAACTGAATTCATATACACCATGTTCTATTTAAAATAATGAAGTTGGTGTCAATTTCCGGTAGAACCGGAAGTGCGTTAAAGTTGAAAATATTTTCATTGTATTCAAAATTTGTTAAAACATAAATATTTGAATTTTCACAATAAAATCTCGAATACTTTCCGAGATTCGTCCAACTGACGGTTGTCGTGAAACACCCTGTATGATCGCGTAAAATTATTCATGTCACACTTTCCCCAATTCCATTGTATTTGGAAAATTTGTTCGATTCTTATATATATTCAAAGTCCCACTAACAATGGGACAGTCATTTTCATTGGTTTTTTTCCTCAATGTCATTATTGTCCACTACCATAATTGTAATGTTCACTTAATCCATTATTCAACAAAGTAAACTTTCACATTGTTCATAAATATAATGTGGTCGATTGGGCCGAACGTCATTCGGCTTGATTAATTATCGGCGAATGTCTGGAAATTTTCCATTATATTTAAAAGAAAATTGCAGAAAATTGTAGCACTCGATACCTATTTTATAAATTCAAGTAGTCTTAATTTAATTTTCTAACTTAAGTAGCAATTTTGATGATCACTTAAATCTCGTTAAAAATCATTAAAACCTTATTTTTAAGTAATAATAATTGTTTTCGGTGATAAATAACTCCACTCATTGTCGATCGAGAAGTTTTATTAATATTGAAACTTTTCCAATCGATAATAATTTAAATTATTCAAAACACAATAAATAAGTCACAATCTAGCTTTGTCTGTTCAATAATACAATTTTTTATAGCCTTAAAATCATTTATTAAAAGAAATAATCCATAGACTGATATCAAAGCAGAATTCCAATATACAGGCTGTCCCAGAACTGTCTTCCTGGAGAAAACAGGGAGTATTTGAGCGATAAGTGAGAAAAGACATCCCAAACTAGACCAATCAAAGTTGAGCACAATCAATTATAATTTCTGTTGCCTAGCAACTGATCAGATTTTTCAGTAATAGTAAAAAATCTGAGATGAGCTTCTGGGATTGGTGGAATCGAAACATTTATAATTCTGTTATCTTAGCACATACCTGTTTTCAATGGGGAGGCAGTTCTGCGACACCCTGTATAGCTATCTTTTTTTATCGATATTATTAATAATATCCACAATCACTATAATCCGATAGTGGAAAACTCTTTTGAACTTGATGAATAATCAATTGAGTCGACTTAATGAATTATGGATAAATGTCGCGACCTAGACACGATTTTTCTATGTTACAGCGATAAAAATCTATTGTATATATTTATTGTGGACTCGAGAATCGGGGTGAAATCTACAATGGGGATTTTTTTTTTTTCATTTTTATAGTTGGTAGAATGGTGCTAAATTTGCAAGACAAATCGAGGACCACCTGTTGAAATTCGAACTTGTCGATTTCGGCCCTAATTGCCGGAATAAAATGGAGAAAAACGTTAATTGTCGGCAATAAATAGTCGAATAATGTCCGCAAAGACCACATTTATACGTCATTCGGCTAATTTAACGTTTAGATTTCACAAAATCGTCGATCAACGTTAAATTTAGATTACGATTTCGCGACAAGTGAGTGAAAACGTCCGCTTTAGAGAGGTATTTAGCGAAAATGACGGAAATTTAGTCGATTTTCTCGTAAAGGAAAAGCGATGACATAACCTTTATTTATGCCAACAATTGCTACCTGTTGCTCCGCCATATTCTAAGGGTCGAAATAAAGATTAGGATTAGAACAAAAGACTACCGAATAATAATAATAATAATAATAATAATAATACTAATTAGAATAATAATAAAATTGGGCCAATTTCGTGGTTTTGACCACCGATTTTTCCCAATTTATTTCGTAAAATCATCAACTCTTAAATATTTTATGAATTATGAGTTTAGTCTAGTCTTATTTTCTAAATATATTGCGGCCATTGAAAATAGCAGAGGTACTTTTACATTCATTTCTCTATCTAAAAATAACGATATAGACGAGTCAACACCCTACAGCAATCCGTAAATAAATTCGGTTTAGGGCCGAAACAAAACAAACTTCCCGCAACTAGATCTCGATTTTTTTGGTACAGAAAATTGTAAACAAAACCGAATTTTCTCAAATCTCTGAAATTTAACGTGAAATAATAATTTGATCGATGAGCAGATCAATTGTTTTTGTTGCTAATTCATAAATTTCGATATCAAATATTAAATATTCACAATAATGCAGGAAGGATCAAGGCAGCATGCATGCATATAGGAAGTTGGCAGACAAAGAGCTTTGATGGTTTGAGGAGAGTTTTATCCCCGCAAGGGGTTGCTTGTAGTAGTAGTAGTAGTAGTAATGAGAGTGTGTGTGTGTGTGGGGGCGGCCGAGGATCAATACTCCGGCTATAGTACATTCACCGTCAAATCTACAGAAACACTAGAGAAATACTAAAACATCCCTCTTTAATTCAGAAAAAATAACGAAAACAAATGATAGACAATAAACAAAAATTGTACGATATAATTTGATTTTTATTTAACAACTATTGTTGGAAAATCACCGAAATCAAGTCGTCGGGATCGATTTGATTTTGTTTTCAAAACATATACACTGAACGAAAGTGAAAGAGGGAGCGAGTTAATGATTAAATCTCGTGTTGTGGAAGTTTTCAAACTTTGACATATTTCAGGGTGGCACTACTTAATTTCGAAAAACGAAACTATCTATATTTAGAAAACAACTAAGGGTTGTATCAATTCTAAAAATTTTTTTTCGTCAATTCGAGTGAGAAAATCCTGGATTTATTTATTATTCACAAGTTGAATTGAATTTCTACAGAGGGTTCACTTTATCAAGCACATCATTCGATAAAAGGGATTTGTTCGTGCTAGTTGCACTCCTATCAAGCTCAACACCCCTTCGTATAGATAACCGAAAATATTTTCACACAATATTAACAAAACCAGGACCGTATCCTATTATACCTATCGAAAAACAACAAATATATACAGTCCGGCTCTGTATAGAAATGCTCATTTCTATTCTTATTAAAATATTGTGAATTCTAGCATTTTCGAGAATTTCCCATGCTCACACCTGAGAAAACAGGTTCATTTATCTTCCCTTAGGAACGTTCTCTATTCATTTCCATATAAGTATACAAGTACACAAAAACACCCTTAAATTTGTTTTGTTGAGAATATAATTATTGTTGTGCGAAAATAAGGGAGATTCTCTCCCATCTCATCCCCAATTCTATCATTATTTTATTGTTATTTAGTCAGATTATTGTCGGTTTAAAGGTGGGAAAATTCCACATCTCTACTCGTAAAATTCTAAATTATAAGCGGAATAACTCTATATAAACTCGACTACACCTACATAAACGTATTTTTAGAATTATGGAATCATAATAATAATAAAAGCGTAAGTTTCGTGTTGTAGAAATGTAGTTTGAGATACGCGACTCGAATTTAGAATTTCAAACAGGAATCGATTCCGGTATTTGCCAATGATTTATACGAAAATTGAGCCAATATCGCATAACATCTGTATTCCATTTTTTTTTAATATTTATACGAAATTGTGATAGGATATTTAATGGCCCTAATTCGGTCCCTTTCAAAAATTTCTGGAACCCGCCCTTTCACATGTATTTCCATTATTAATACCGAAATTAAGTCTCAACTTCATTAATTTATGTTGCATCCACTCTAAAGATCCCAGCAATTCACAAAAACTATTAATTATAGTTAAATATTGATTATTTTATTTGTCGGATATAAATCAGAATTCTAATAGCTGGAAAATCCCGCCTAAAAGCCCCCAGCTCAAAAAACACGTCCACCAAAGTAATTGATTGTCTCTAGTTGGCTTTGTTCGATATGTCACAAATTTGTTTGTTTTTTTTTTTCATCCGGCAATATTTCAATTTTCCCCAATTGTTAAAAATTCCACCATAATTAATTTTCGGCAACAGGTCCGCAATCGATACCGAGTTGGCGTTGGACAATTGAAACAGCTGCAAAATTTCCCGGGGATAATATAGTTCCCGGCTACGCCACTGGCGTCCATAATTTAGCCAACATCAACAACAAATTCTATCTATTATTTTTTTTGTTTTTATACGACTTACAAACAGTTAATGGAAAAATCGATAGGTGTTGACGAGGAAATTTCAGCTTTCAGAAAAAGAGAGAAATAAAAGATCAAAGCTATCGTTTTTCTTTGAAAACGAACATGTAACTAGAAATGCAAGAAAATCGAATAAAATTATCGTTGAAATTCGATTTGAAATGAAAATAAATATAATAAAAATTGGAGAAATAATTGGAAAAAAAAATTTCAGTATCATCAAATCATAATTTTTTTTTCAAATTAAATTAGTTAATTACAGTTATAAAGTTAACGAGCTTATTGTTCAACGAGAGGCCATCATTTTAATTACATTAATAAAACTTGAAA
>JAZBGZ010000242.1:11813-29236 GCA_037414795.1 Stenodera caucasica | reverse complement strand
ATAATGGCCCTTTGTCATAAGCAGGTTCAATGTCTGCTCGCAGACATGCTAAATGTTCTTTTATACTTACATAAAACTTATTGCAGTTTGTTTAGTCAAGTACTTTTGTTTAGAGTTCACATATAGATGGAAAATTGCGCCAATTTCCCAAAAAGAAAATTTTCCAATAACTCATTATACATGACAATTCTACCTACATGTTCAATGATTTAATGAGACAGAACTAGTGAAACTCGGCTAAATGGTCGGATATATCGTTGATCAAAGAACGATGGGGCTATAGTGAATGTGTGTGTGTGTGTGTGTGTTAACTATAGTCATGTATCAACGTTAAAATTTCCAAGAAACCATACCTATTGGTACCACAATAATAATAGAGCGGCCAATTATTATAATATAAATGTGCCGCTTCTCACATAAAAGCCGCGCTATTTCGACAATCGAGCGCCAAATTCGATTGGACGATGCCTCAAATGCCTGAATCGATTGTGTAAAGATAAGAGTGAAGTCTTCCGGGTCGTGCCTAGATGATGATGATGATGATGATGGAGGGATAATTTATTTTCGAAGAATATAACGTTGTTCTCGATAATATAACAAGAGGAGAGATTATGATTATGGTATTCATATAGAATGGCATTAAAGTATAGTTAGAGCCATAAATATCGTAATGTTATTGTTGTTATAAGTGCGATTTATTGTGTGCAAGTCTATAATATATAATGCATTAATTTAATGGTGGAATTGAGGTACGATATTCAAACAAATTCATAAAGGAGCTTCTATTGTCGCAGAAATAATGGCATTAACCTCGCGTTATATGCGTAATTTTAATAATAGAAATAGGTGGATATCGTTACAGGAAGCTGGCCGTACACACACATACACACACATCCACGACTTCTTGAATGGATTGTCGGAGTACAAGTCACTTGACATTATTAAATTAATTTATAATTCCTTTATACTGTTCAAACATCGACCATCCATCTCCGGCTCTCTCTCCAAGTTAATTCGAATAATTCCCTGAATGGTCGTTAGAATTATTATTCTATCTTGTAATTGCCTATATGTGTGTTGTTGTTGTTGTTGTTGCAGTAGCGATTCTCTATATAATTCTAGTCTGGTGGTCACGGATCTGCCTTTCGTGTACACTGACTCCGTAAACAGCTACTCCTTCGACCGCCCATTGTAACGATTGATGCTATCTCGGATTGACTGGCAAAACAAAGAACTTCCCCCAATGGATGTTGGATTGTCAAACAGTTGAATCTGGGAGAAAATGACAAAAAAAAAAGACGGCCGAAACTCCATCTAAATGGATTGGATTCGATTCGACAGACTAAGGCTGTTGATTTGCAGATTTCGAGTGAAGATTTCGAATTTCGGTAGACTTCTGTGTTTTGAATTAATAAGAGTGGTCTTGTGTTTCATCAATATTAATGAGGCAAGCCGACAAAACAGAATAATTAGACTATAAAGCAAAGAAATACCTATCGCTCGTTGTTCTAGTGATTAATTCAGGGGAATTTAATAATGTTTCGATTTTCGCAAAATAGAAGCTCGAATTTTTCCAGCCTTCTAGTGGAAGTTGGAGAATTTGGAAATTTCCACGACTTAGGCTCGATGAGCTGATTTTCTCTCTGTACTGTAAATTTTTCCAATAATTGAGCAAATTGAAGGGATTTGCGCCAAACTCCTGAGTTGGAGATCTAAATCGCCTCTTTCTCGAGAATAAAGCAACGAATTTCTGAAGATTTTGACCAACAAAACAGAATAATTAGACTATAAAGCGAAGAAAAACTTATCGCTCATTGTTCTAGTGATTAATTCAAGAAAATTCGACAATATTTCGATTTTCGCAGCTCAAATTTTCACAACCTCTTAGTACAAGTTGGGAAATTTGGGAGGATGGAAAGTTCCTCGATTTGGGCTCGATAAGCTCCTTATTTCTCCGTACTGTAATTTTTTTCCAATAATAGAGCAAATTATGAGATTTCCGCCAAACTCCTGAGTTGGAGATCTAAATCGCTTCTTTTTCGAGCATAAAGCAACGAATTTTTGAGGGTCTTGGCTAACAAAACTGAGTAATTTGACTATGAAGCGAAGTAATACTTATCACTCGTTATTCTAGAGATAAATTCAAGAAAATTCAACTATATTTTGATTTTCGCTAACTAGAAGCTTGAATTTTTAGCCTCTTAGTACAAGTTGGGAAATTTGAGAGGCTCGATGAGATGATTTTCTCGCAGTACTGTTTTTTTTTCTTCAATAATTGAGCAAATTAAGGGATTTGCGCCACACTTCTGAGTTGGAGATCTTGATCGCCTCTTTTTCGAGAATTGACCAATGAATTTGGAGAGTTCCGGCTAACTAAAGGTCTTTCCATTTTTGTTTTTGCACAATTATTTTCGCCAAAAGCTAGATCTGGGTTTTTTCGCATGTTGCTTATTGGAAATTCGATTTTCCTCCATTCTCGCCTTCCTCTTCGTTTTTGTTTTTTTGATTCTGCAATTTCGACTAAGTTGCCAAACTGAATGATTTTTCATTGAAGTCGTTTTTCTACTATCATGAATTGAAGGCTAGAAAATTAGGGTGGGAAAAATCGCCAAGACTCATACTTCATGACGAGTTTCCTCTTCGCTTTCCGAATATTTCGGCAATTTCGGGAAAACTCTCCCCTAACTCCTTAAACTTTGCTAGCTAGAGATGCGAATCTCGCTCTTACTTGAAGATAAAAACTAACAAATTTTGGAGGGTTTTTGCAGCTCAAAAATCTGATTATTTCTCAATATTTTTGCCAATTAGCTGAATTTTCCAAACTAGAGCTCCGATTTGGTCGCTTATTTTGAGAATTTCCACAATTGTTCTCCTTCTAATCTTCTTTTTTTATCGATTTCGAAAATTTAGGAAAACCTTTCGCCTGCAATCCTTCCAGTTTTTGCTCTTTTATTGATAAATTCAGCAAATTCAACTGCCGAAAGTCCTTCAATTTTCCAGGATGTAAACCATACGTCTCAGATTCGGTGGAACATTTTCGCGAATTTCCACAACTCATGCTCCATGACGAGTTTTCTCCGAATATTTCGGCAATTTCGGGCGAAACTTTTCACCCAACTCCTTAGACTTTCCCAACTAAAAAGAGGAATTTCTCTCATCTAGAAGAAGAGAAATAAATTTTGGAGGCTTTTTGCTGAACTGCACGAAACTGTGATAATTTTCAGCCAAATTTTTCGAACTGGAACCCGATTTTGTCGTTTATCTTGAGGATTTTCTCAACTGTTTCGAATTGGAAACTCGTTGTTTTTTTCCAACGATTTCGAAATTTTAGGAAAGCGTTTTGCCCGCAATTCCTTCAGTTCTTGCTCTTTCTTTGATAAAGTTCTCTCTTCTTCTGCTCCAATTATTTTCGCCACCAGTCCTCCAATTTTGCATACCAAAATCGAAATTTGTCTCCTTTTCTACTCCAATTTTTCAAGATAGAACGTAGCAAATTCGGTGAGATTTTTTTTTCTCTGCTCCAATTATTCTCGCCGAAAGTCCTCCGATTTTCGCAGACTAGAATCGACATTTCCCCCTCTCCTACTCCAATTTTTCAGGGTGTAAACCGTCTTCTATTTTGGCACCAAGTGGAAAACAGATTTTCTCTTCTTCTTCGCCTCACTCCTCCACGTTAAGAGCCAAATTTTCAATTGTTGAAGACAAATCAGAATTTTGCGATTTCCCGAATGAGCTCCTCTCCGACACTTGAGCCCAATGGAAATTCGTTTTTCCCTCCATTTCACGTTCGCCGCCTACTTGATTTTTACGTTATTCAAGTATAAATTGCGGTCAAACCAATAGCCACACAAATGTTTTTATTACCACAATTTACAAGTTAATTTGAATCGTGATTGTGGTGCATAAAATAACGTACTTAACGAAGGTATTGCCACTCTTACAAGATTACCTACACCTTAGTCGGTGTAATAATAACGTACATTGTGAGCGTGTATGTACAGTTTAGTTATACGTAAAAGCATATATTAGATTTTCTGTTCTAACTATTACTGTAATGAATTATTCATTTATTTATTCTCTTATTTATTTTGAATCGCTGGATAAACGTTCATGAGAAGTTGGTTGGCCGTTGGTCTAGAGGCGAGATTGTTTTTAAATATTCAATTCGTCGTTTTTTCGTTCGATCCAAAAGCGAATTCAATCAAGTGTTTGTTGAGTTGAAGACCTCTGGAAATAGCCGAACCTGCTATAAGACACGTAGATAATTATCGTGATTGTTTTGCATAATTTTCAGACAGGTAGTGGGCCTCAACTCATTGACCCCATGCTAGTAGTAGCGCAACAATAATCGAAATGAGCCCCCTTCAAAATAATAATAAAAAAAAAAAACAACAACAGGTAATTCCCTCTATTTTAGTCCATTATGTAATTAACATAAGTGTTATTAATTAAAAGTTGATTCCTCAAAGTCGACTTCCTTCAAGTAGACAACTTAACGAATTTTTAATTAGTTGCAAATCCGATTTTAATAATAATCAAAGTGATTGATGGGCGAAACATCGTAAAAAATTGATTATAATTAGCGAATATTTTGCATCAAGTATAACACAAATTCAATTATACAGATGAATATTTTCGAAAATTTTATTACAGTCGAGTCCAGATATAGTCGTTGAAAAAAGAAGTAGAACTAAAGAAAACGAAAGCTTCGAAACGGGTTAGGTGTTAAAATGCTTCTTTTTTTTTTGTTGTTGTTTTGTTTTGTTCATTTCGGTTATTTTTGTCATTTTTCAACGTTTCGATTTCGAACAGTAGACGCTGGGTCCGGTTTTTTAGCTCGCTTTTCTCCTTCACTTTATACACGAAATGTACCTGTTTTTCTCAGAACAGATCGTGACTGACGAAATAAAATAATCCTGATAGCGAAAGGACCAGTATTGGGGATTCTTCGAATTGCTGAATTTCGAATAATTCACAATTCGCTTGTTTTTTCTTTTTTGTTTTGTTTTCGGCCATAATGCGGGATAGAGGGGGAATTCGTGATCGTTTCTTGTCCTAAATCATTGATAATCACTGGAGGGATTTTGATCAAATGCGGTTAAAGAATCGACTTAATTGAGAGAGAGTTACAGGGCTGGATTCAAAAAATTCTCAAAATCGCAATTATTTTCAAAATATTCCAAAACGGCGCTAGATACGTTAAAATTTTGTCGAACTTTTTTGTAGAAAATTCAATTTTCCATCAATAACGCCCTTATAAATTTTGTCGTAAAACCACCCCTATCGGAGATATACGCGTTTAAACTTCACACTTCAAAATTTCAGCTCAAATACAGGCTGTCCGCTGTACGACAAGTTTGACTGTTTATGAGACAATCTGAGAGAAAAATAAATACTCAATTTCGATTCATTTTTAAATCCTTCAAATGATTTTGATCGCGATATTTTGTGGTAAATTCATTGAGACCTCGCTAATTCGTTTTTGGATCAGTTATTTTTTGAAATAATTTTCAAAAACTTTTCTCCTACAAAATTCAAAATCCAAGGAGTCCTTTACGTTTTTTCTAGTTTCTCGATCACACTAATCAGAATTTCGGACTTTTAGACTATCGGATTAGCGAGACTAAACTCAAATTTCACAATTTCAGTTACGTTTTGGATAAGTCTTCGTTTATTTTTCCGATTGTGACATTCCCTGACATATTTGTCTATTTTAAATACAGTACGACCTCGATAATTCGATCAAATCGAGTCCGGACCTGTTCGAATTAGCGACCATTTTGAATCATTCACACTGTGAAAAAATTAAGTTATTCGAATTGGAAATTTTAATGAGTCTTTTGTGATTTTTTCTAATTTCTCAATAAAACATCGATTCGGCGAAATTGAAATTTTTTGGGACTATCGGATTAGCGAGGTTCTACTGCATTTCACAATTTCACTCATTTTTGGCTGCGTAATTATTTTTTTGTCTTCTTAAAGGATTTTAATTGTGTCAATTTCCAGTGATATTCACTTTTTCGTAGATACAGTAGGGCGAACCTCGCTAATTCGAGCTAATTGGAGCCGGATCTGTTCGAATTATCCGGAATTCTCTAGTCCAATATATTTTTTATGGTAATTTCTCTTCTTTACCGTGGATAATGAATGCAGTCGTTTTATGTTGAATTTTTTAATTTGTCAAAAAAATGATTGACTACCGTATTATCGGATTAGCGAGACTCAACTGTATTTCACAATTTCAGTTATGTTTTGCTTAAGCATCTATTTATTTTCCCGACTGTGACATTTTCCTGTAATATTCGATTCTTTTGTAAATACAGTAGGACCTCGCTAATTCGAACAAATCGAGCCCGGACCTGCTCGAATTGGCGAGTATTTCGAATCAACCAATATACCATAAAAAAATTTATTCGAGATAGAAATTTTAATGAGTCTTGTGTGTTTATTTTTTTTTATTATTTTCTGAATAAAAGATCGATTCGGCGAAGTTGAATTTTTTTTGGCCTATCGGATTAGCGAGACTCTACTGTATTTTACAATTCCACTTATTGGCTAAGCATTTGATTTTTTTGTCTTTCGAAAGAATTTTAATTTTCCAGTAAGTTTCACTTTTTTGTAGATACAGAGGGACCTCCCTAATTCGAACAAATTAGAGCGCGGAATATTTCGAATTATCCTGAATTTTCTAGCTAGTGAAATTTCCTCAACTATGAATCAATTAAGTGATAAAAATTCTCATCATTTTTGTAAAAATTATCATAATTTAACAAATCCAACAATTTTTTGAGAAGTTATTTTTTGAAAAAAAAAATTCAAAAACTTCTCAGTAGAAAATCCAAAAAAATTCAGTAAGTCATTCACGTTTTTTCTAGTTCATCGAGCAGATTAACCGGAATTTCGGACTATCAGACAATCGGATTAGCGAGACTCAACTCAATTAATTTCACAATTTCAGTTATGTTTTGCTTAAGCATTTGTTTATTTTCCCGATTGTGACATTTTCATGTAATATTCGATTCTTTTGTAAATACAGTAGGACCTCGCTAATTCGAACAAATCGAGTCCGGACCTGCTCGAATTGGCGAGTATTTCGAATCAACCAATATACCATAAAAAAATTTATTCGAGATAGAAATTTTAATGAGTCTTGTGTATGTTTTTTTTTATTATTATTTTGAATAAAAGATCAATTCGGCGAAGTTGAATTTTTTTTTTGGACTATCGGATTAGCGAGACTCTACTGTATTTTACAATTCCACTTATTGGCTGAGCATTTAATTTTTTTATCTTCCGAAAGAATTTTAATTTTCCAGTAAGTTTCACTTTTTTGTAGATATAGTGGGACCTCCCTAATTCGAACAAATTAGAGCGCGGAATATTTCGAATTATCCTGAATTCTCTAGCTAGTGAAATTTCCTCAACTATGAATCAATTAAATGATAAAAATTCTCATCTTTTTTTCAAAAATTATCATAATTTAACAAATCCAACAATTTTTTGAGAAGTTATTTTTTGAAAAAAAAAATCCAAAAAAATTCAGTGAGTCATTCACGTTTTTTCTAGTTCATCGAGCAGATTAACCGGAATTTCGGACTATCAGACAATCGGATTAGCGAGACTCAACTCAATTAATTTCACAATTTCAGTTATGTTTCGGCTAAGGATTTGTTTATTATCCTGTAATATTCGCTTGTTTTATGAAAACAGTAGGACCTCGCTGATTCGAATAAATTAGAACCGGACCTGTTCGAATTATCCGGAATTCTCTTATCCGATGTAATTTCTAAGGTAATATTTCTTCTACACCATGAATAATTAAAGGAGTGCTAGTAGAATTTTTATTTGACTTGTTTTATTTTTTTTCAATTTGTCAAAGAATGATCGATCCGGCGATGCTTCAGACTACCGGATTGTCGGATTAGCGAGACATTCAATAGTATTGTACAATTCCAGTTATCTTGTAATATTGTTATTTGTGGATATCGATAATTTTCGTTGATGTTCAATTATTTCTTTATTATAATTCTTCCATTGGGTATCATTTCGCAAATCGCATTAACTGTTAATATTTATCCCATAAACTGTAAGTCTTAATATGGTCGGTTCTCACAGTCAGTACCCTGAGACTCTCGACTATTTATAGAAATATTCGTTTGATAAATCACAATGAATATGATCAAATAGTAATAAGATTTGTTAATAAAAACAAAAAAAAAATTGTAAACAATTTATTGATTAGCCATAGGCTCGTAAACACTATTCATATGATTATCGGTATTTCCAAGGGATGTTATTATGTTTTATTTACGATCATGTATCGATGACTTCAGAAATTATGTGTCATACTGCCCGCTGGGGTCGTGGTCGTATAATATTCCTCCCATCTTAATGCACGCCAATAACGAAAAATCGATAGCTAAATGGGTGGATGTGGGCCGGCTAAAGCTCCACTATCCCCCAAAATTCCCAATTATCAATTAATAATCAATAATTATTCTGTTACCGTTTTTTCTTCTTCTTCTTTAATCTTCAATCGATTATAGTGATGATATTGGGCTATAGTGGAGCCGCCACAAATATTGCCAGCGGCCAGCCCGGCCATGGCCGTTAATGAGATGATGTTGCAGATGAAGAGGAGGGCGATCGCCAACAGAGTAGAGAAATATACTGTTGTAGTGTCGTCGGTTTAGTATGGCTCGGTCCGTCGTCCGGTTAGCATCAATCGCGACATGTTTAGCAGCACTGGTATTGGCGGCAGATGACCGAAAAGCCAGATCCGGCGATCTGGATCGCGGCCCTTCACCGCCACCAGCCGCCATCGAAATGAGCACCGAATTCTTCTTGGTCCCATCAAAACGCCCATCACCACCACCACCACCACCATCATCGACGCCACCACAACTGATAACACGGACAGCATGTGCTGGATGCGATGCTGATCGCATTGGCGGCGTCTTCCGTAACGAATCGTGGGTGGTTCCGGTGTTGGCTTTATCAGCGGTAACGATGACTTTAATTGCCGCTTTTGAAGTGTTTGTGTTGTGCAAGGCATGGAGGACGACGCCTAGTCGCCGTCATCTATTCTTAGGACAGATGCTGTTATTGGGGTTGTTTGCTTGTGCCGGTTTAGCGGCAATTTATGCCGCCTCCCCAACACAATTCACTTGTGCTATAGTGAGATTCGGTACTGGTGTAGCGTACGCCACTGTATTCGCTTCATTATTAGTTAAATGTGTATTTTTAATCAGTTTAAATGGGGGTGTTTATTTACCAGCCCCTTATCAAGGACTATTATTATTATTTGCTATATTAATACAAATCGCTATTGGGGCCCAATGGCTATTAACGAATCCCCCTTTAATCGAAACTATTACCGTTGAAACGATTACCACGCACAATTACCATCAAAAACATCGATTATTGGTGACCGCCGACGATGTCCTTCATAACAACACGCTTTTACCGCAATGTCGTACAACTTATATCGACTTTTTATTTTCATTGATTTACGTTATATTTTTGATTATTTTCGTAACGGTATTGGCGGTGAAATCGCGCGGTATTCGCGACAATTACCGCGAAGCCACCTATATCGGTTTATCAGTCGGCTGTAGCATACCCACGTGGCTAGTATGGACTATGAGCGGTTTCATAGTCAATGAGAGACATCGTGACGCCTGTATAGCTTTCGGCCTAGTCATATCGTCAATATTCATTTTTCTCATCATGTTCATGCCTAAAGGACGACAATTAGCCGCTATGGGCAAAGAAGGTGTCTATGTTGAGGATCGTGAAGAACGTTTCAGTTCGTTAAGTAGAGCTGGTTCGGGCTATTCACCATCATTCTTCCATTTCAAACCGATCAAATATGGATTGAGTCATGGATCGTCCCATAATAAACAACAACATACAATCACGACAATTGGAGGAGGTAAATGTCATAAAATTTACTCGGTAATCGTAAAAAAAACCAAAAAAAAAATCAACATCCACTTATTCGATAAAGGTGTAGCTTAAATTTCAAGGTAACAGGTAAGAATGCCGGTAAACTGGTTAACACCTAATAAATATTGATCGAAATCGAGTCGTTTCCAACAAAACTCCCATCCACATCCGGCCTCTATCACTCACATATACAGAACGTCCTAAATCACAACCATTCAATTCTATAATATAAAAAATGATGGCTCGCGAAAAAGTTATTGTAATCCTTAATAATGACAGGGAGCGAAAAAAACGATGACTAGCGAAAAAGTAACGGGAGTAGATGAATTCCGTCAAGGTCATTCAGATTCACTAGACTCACTACAAAAGTTTCACTTTAAAAATCTAATCGCTGAACCGGAAGTTGCTAGCAACTCTCTAATTCGTCCACAATTCGTGATCTAGCAAGAAATTCATCTGTTTCTGTCATTTATTTCAATTTTTGTTTAATATTAGAAAAGAATCGACGTAGGCTTTGTTTTAAATATCAAAATCATTTAATTTTTGTATTAGAATCATCGTTACTATGGTAACAATTATGTATCACTCGATCAAGTTGACGTTTACTCAGATTCAAAAACAAAGACAACTCTATTATCGGTTGCTATAGCAACAATGATTCTAATACACTCGATCCCTCTATATTTTATCGATTTTTCCGCATAAAATCGATACGATTCGCGAGAAAAAAGAGAACCGTATGTAATTTTGTTGTCTGAACACGAATAAATAGAGAATCACCCCAAAATAGTG
The DNA here is from genome assembly GCA_037414795.1 of Stenodera caucasica. Classification (NCBI taxonomy): domain Eukaryota; kingdom Metazoa; phylum Arthropoda; class Insecta; order Coleoptera; family Meloidae; genus Stenodera; species Stenodera caucasica. The sequence goes on along the minus strand of JAZBGZ010000242.1, from coordinate 18,496 downwards.
GATAAATTAAAAGTTGGTATTGATTTCAGCTATTGGCGGACTAGTGACAAAATTTTTTTTGGGTCCCAAATATAGTTTAGGTGTTCCTGTTCGATTTGTCAAAATTTCGTTGAGATTCTAGCTGTAATAGGCGAGTTATTCGTGGTGGTTGTCGTGAACAGGACATGCTGTATATTCATCTAATATCATTGATATTAATTTATCTTAGTCGGGTTTTGTTATCGTCGATCATTGTTATAGTATTGATGGATGTTGTCAATTTAATTCATTGAAAATTGTACGTTTTTAAATGATGATTGATTCATGAGAAATTGTCGAGACTGTTGTTGCATCTCCAACAACAACAACAACAACAACAACAACTGGTAGTTAGTTTGGAGTGAATATAATTTTTTACAAGTAAAAGGCACGTGTAAATAGCACTTTATCTACTGACATCGTCTCGATTAATGTCTTCATTATTTTACGTTTTTATCTAATTATGCCATTAGCACTTTTATCACAAGGCATTATTCATTTAGATCAATTATCCGTTAATACGTTTCTAACTAAAATGATAATTAGATAAAACTCTAAAGCCATCAATCAAGAAGCCATAGACACTGTCACTTGTTCGAACCAGGAAGAGGCAACTTAATCGAAAAATATCGACCGAGTCATGATTTTAATCGACTTTTTCTATATAAAGCCATATTAATAACGCGGAATTGTTTAATATAATTCCAATATTATAGACTTAAGTCTTTAATTTGGAACCGCCTTTACGTTAGTTGTAGCGCTTTCAGTAGCTGAACACGTGGCGTGATTGAAGCTGTAATTGTCGGCTATTTAAGCCAATTGACTTTGTCTGATTATCATCCGGATTTAAAACAAAACTCAACCAATCAATTTTCGAGATTTTTACACGAAAGTAAAACTGTAAGTTTTAATTAATCATTAGTTTAGCGGCCGTGAAATTCGAATTGTAACGAAAAAAAAATATTGTCATGTCGTCATTATTTACTCGGGACAGGAATTTGTGAGCGGAACACTTCCTTCCTGTAGTTTCCGACAATTACACATCTCTCAATTGACCGAATTGAGATTATTCACCTTCTATTTATTTATATAAAAATGGATATATATATTATAGAAATTTTTGTTGTTTAGACACCGCTATTTTCGGATGAATTTCGGTCGAATGAAAATAATAATTAACATTTTTCGGTTATGGTAATTTTACGGCCAGAAGAACAGCTGTTCAAATCGGCGATGAAAACATTGACCTAATTGATAATCAAACTGTGAAATATCGTAATTTTGTTTGTTGTGGACAACAAACAAACAAAAAAAATTGAAACAATTGAATTTTCAAAGAAAACGAGAGCGTCTTGATTATCGATATTATTGGAAAACAAAACAAATGCCACCGCCGTCTATACGATCTAATTGCTCTAAATTCTTCATTTCACTTAATGTAATTATATCGATTATTCAATTTTATTGATTAATTTGTGTGAATAATTAGCACAATGTATATATTCTTGCACAATGTATATATTTCAGATCTGGCCATGTATCCGCCGCCGCCTAGTTATACTCGTCTATATCAGTGCTACCCTAGTCCACCAGGGTATTATTCGACCAGATACCTTCCAGGTCTGTAAAATATGCATGTTGTTTTGTTTTATTTATTTATTTATTTTTTTTTTTCAAATTCTTCTTCTCTAATTATTCTAGTAGTTGGCTAGATTTTTTAATTTTCCAATCATGTTCCATTAATTAATTAGCGAGAAACTGGCGCCTAGAGCTGTTTTAATTAATCACTAATTAAACCACCTTAGGTGTGTGTTTACAGTTTTTCCAATCAATGATTTTTCCTATTCAATTGTAGCATTTGTTTTCTTCTATTAGCACTCTTGTGAAATTTTGCACTTAATTTGAGTCGAAATTTTGAAGATCTTGATCAACATCCAAATAAATTACAGCTAGTTTGTGGTCTAATTAATTTCAATGATAAGATGAACGATTCAATCAAATATCGAAATTTCTCCATAATTATTCGATTGATTGAAAATTATTTCGAGTTGTATTTTATGGGGGAAAAAACCCGCTTTAAAACTGTTAATTCACGAATCATCGAATTTCGATAGTCCATCCAAATCCGGATCTCGATCACCATAAATTAACTCTTTTTATTGCGATTCAACTCGATATCAACTTCAAAAAGTGACTTGATCGTAAACGACGAATTCAACTCAAGTCTCAATCTCGTCACAATTCTCACCGTTTCATTGGACAATAGAGATGAGACGTTCAAACGATAATTGGTACCCATCTCTATCGAAAAATACGACAATCTACGACTATCCCATCTCTATTGTGATCTAGCTCGATATTGAATTGGATTCGAACGCAGTCAAGTTCAAACAGTTCGATTCTTGTTGTTCGAGTAGGCTCAATCGCAATAGAGATGGGATAGATAAGGGACTTGTTCTGAATACGATCGATTTTCGGGGAATATTGCGACAATAAATTACGACGAATTCAGGTCTTTGCTTCGTATTATTAAAATTAGACGTCAAAACCTGTTCTGAACAACAACGTTCCCAAAATTTAATTGATTGTATTCTATTGTTTTCTATACTTGAATTCATTCATAAATCATAAATGAAACGCATAATTCGGTCATTAATTATGTAAAATTGATGATTAATTTCAATGATAAATAATAATAATAATAATAATAATGGCGATAATGTTGAATTTCGCATTCCCACACATCTAAATTATATAAATAATAATCTAAAATTCCGTCAACTATTTAATTATCGTAATAACTTGTAAATTATTTATTTTACGAGAAAACTTTATCATATGGGTGTGGTGATTAAAGTACTAACGAGTTTTACTATAGAGACACTTGTACTTGTTAGTTAACTTTATAAACAAGACATTATTTTAACGAAACTAATTATTTTTAAATACTCAATATCAAACACACCTATACTTTATATAAAATATCGACAAACGGTATGATAATTTCGATTTTATTACTTCCTGATTAGTTATTGATTCGCTAATAAATTGAAAATTCGGTACAATTATCAAAATAATCAAAATATGAATCTAGATCTCCATGGAATAAGCATCTGTTCCATAATTAATTAGAATAATTAGAGAGAAATTTGAATATTTCGTCACGCCAATTTTCACCGAATTAATTCCACATATAAATAGAGACAACGAAAATAATAAATAAATCTGGTTGTTTGTTTGTTTTGTTTTCTCGACACTTTCATTTATTTTTTGTTGATTTTTATTGAATCGCCCATTGTTAGAGTGCTTTCAAATTGTTCGTTTTCAGTTCTTCATCGTTGTTGTCTCTCTATTTTCTTTATGCCGTGGGAAATATGAATTATGTATAAACTAGGATTTGTTGTTTGTTGTTGTTTGTTATAGATAGTGGCGTGTATAGAAGTTGAACTAATTGCCAGGTATTATAACAGGCAAAGTACTAGAATAAGATGTTTATGAAATGAATAGAATGAAATTGAAGTCCAACTCCTGAAAACAATGTTTATAATACAATCAAATAACAATTTAGAAATTCCTCGAATAACTCACAATTCTAATAAATATCGAAATTAATTACAATAACTCGATTATTACAGTTATTACGACAATTTCTCCATTTCGATTCTCTTTATTGGAGTGTAACGATATTAATCGATTATTATAACGACGATTGATCGCTTATTATCGATTCAAATAAACCAGGACGCACTTTCCAACCAACGGTCTCAAATCGAAACGCATCCTAATAGTAGGCCGTGAAAAAAAAATGCCTAAATTAATAAATTATAATCGACTAATCGGAAATTTTCATTTAATCGAAAAACGTTGGAAAATTACGAATTTGGGTCAGTATTTCAAGAAAAACGATTCGATTTAGCCGATTGAAATGGAGCCCCGATCTAATTCGAACAAATTAATTATAGGCCGTTTTAGAGATTTCGATCTAAAACATATACATATCAAATAGCGGTAATTGCTAGTTTACGTGGAGCCCACCTCAATTACCCGTTATATATATATAACACCGGCAACTGTTTATATTGATACACTTAATCATAATCGAATTAAAGCAATATTACAATTATTTCCTAAATTAAATTACAATAATAATAATAATAATTCATAGAAAGTTGTTTGAATTATTCGTGACAAATAGATAGACAGCTGGATCTAAAGATGGAAAAAACCCGAAATCGGCCACAAATTACCGGGTCAAAGTCATCATAATTTCGAATTAATTCAATGTTTTTGTTTTCTTGTGTTCATTTTAAATTTCAGGTGGAATTTTTTTGAGACCAGACGATGGAAATGTTTATACAACATTAGAACCAACATTGAGCAGTAATCCGAATGTTTATTTCCAAAGAGGTAATGGAGTCCATCCAGGGATGATGTATTGATGGCCCTCGAATACATCAACAATCACAACAAATCGTCATTATGATAATTAATTAATTAATTAATTAAATTCACGATTATTACTGTAATTCTAGATTATTAGATTATGTTTATTGTAGTATTCTAATTAGTTGTTTTCATGAACTGTACAAAATAGATAATATTTTGGATTTCGTCTACTGATAACGTGTTTTATAAGCCATTTTTTTAATTGAACCAATAGCCATTTTGTGTGTTTATCTATCAACAACGAATGACTGATTATTTATCAATAATTTTTACGATTTAATTATAATTAATAATTATTTTATGTACTTTATTAGAGTAACAGTGTACAAATCTTTTATTTACAGAAATAAAACAAAATTTTGTGAAAAAACAAACAAAATCTATCACTTCCAAATCTGATGAGATGATGAGAAAAACTTCCACAATTCCGATCAAATAAACAACGATTGTTCGTCTATATCTTGAGTTCGCAACGGAACTTCCAAAAAAATTGAAGAACAACCGGCTCGTTTATTGACGGGCCTAGAAAATCTTCTTATTTCCACGAAGAAGCCTGTAATTTTATATTTCTGAATAGAGTCCGCATTCTCAGCATCAATTTTCTTGAAAAACAATTTTCACGTCCGCTCCACTGACATTCAATACCTATTTACCCACTTCGTGCGTTAATATAGGCAACCAGAAATACTTGCGCGTAGTATGTGTCCCGGTTCGCTGAGTAGTCTATAGTTGTCCCACGATGACTTATCTGAAAAGAGAAGCTATTAGATTTTAGCAAACTTCCTTTATTATAAGCAACTATTTTCTATATTAATTCGTTATATAGAAAAGCTTAAAGTCTACATTAGAAATTAGAAGTGTTGATTTATCCCAATTCTACATCACTCGTGGACCTAACCAATCACTTGATAGTATCCGATCAATTCTATATAACGATACTAGATGGCGCTCAGCCAACTCCCACAATTATACACTAATTGTTTGGTTTGTGAACAATAATGTGGAAATTGATAATTTCTCAATTGTTTCTGGAACAAAAAAAAATCAAAATGCAAATTACATGAATAATTGCTGAAAAAAATCACAATATAATTGCAATGATTGAGAATTTTCTCAAGTAAAGGTCTCAATATGATAATTTCTATAATTGTAGTTGGAGAATACAACAATTTTTACGGTGTTATTTTATTTTCTTTTCAATAACATTTTATTTACCATAAAAATTATATGTTCCTCTTGACATTTACGATTATTACACTTTCAATTTTAACGATGAAATACACCTGTAATGTGCAAAACTCGACATAATTGCATCCAATATTTCTCGAAAACAAAGATCTATTTATTTGGTGGTCTCATAATTTAATAGTTTGAGATAATTTAGGCGAACTTTCGCGGTTAAGACTAAATTAGAGAATCAAGGTCCATAAATTATCCATTAATATTCCAAGATCATCTCTCAAATTATCGATTATGATCGAAAGTTATAGTCGAGATAGAATACCAACAATATCTGAAAATATTAATGTGACATTGAATTTGAGATTTCGATTATTATTCTAAGCAGTTATTTGTTTGGAAAATCAAACATTGTTCCGATCACGTATCAAATTTTAGTTTTTCCGCAATTAACCGATTTGTAATAGGAATTTCATGCGGCTTCTCTTGGAAAATTCCATTTTCTATACAATTTTTAGTCGGAAAATAATAAAACAATTCCATTAAATTGGTGATTAACAATATCAAAATATTTTAATTGGCTTGTAATATTTTTTACGATCCAAAAGCACTAAAAACAACTATAAAAATTATATAATTTATCAAAAAAAATTGTTTTTCGAACAATGCATTATTGATGAGCGATAAAGGTCGATTGCTTATTGACAAAAACGATATCTAATTAGGGCAAAAATTTTCCGAAATTATGCCACAACATCCAACTTGAACGATGACGTAGATACCGGAATTAAATTGAAAAAAAAATTCGGGCTTCCCATTACTATCATACAAGAATAGAGAGCGAATTCTTATAAACGATTGCAACGAAAGAGAGAGAGAGAGAGAGGACAGGACAATTTATATCCTGAATACTCCTTTTTGGTTTATTGTACGTTGTTTTTTTTTTTTTATTTTTCGGTGACGGAAAGGAGCGGGAGTGAGTCGATGTTCCACTGATTATTTCACACTGTTCCACGACGACTCGATGGGATAGCAGGAAT
>JAZBGZ010000241.1:49543-62289 GCA_037414795.1 Stenodera caucasica | reverse complement strand
AATATGTTTTTATTTTCACTTTTGACCTTGTTCTAGTAGTTGTTCATTGTAAAATGACCTTTAATATAAGATGTGTCATTATATCAACACACAGATTAAATAAAAATGCAATTATGTATGACTGCAGTAGCTATATGGTCATAAATTCAACTTGCTTTTCCATTTACTAGATAATTTATGTAGGTCGTAGGTCGTAATTCACATGAATCTTGTATATAATCTAAACATATTATGTATATAGTAGGTATATAGGAATATCCCACAGAAATCTGTATAAACAACCCTGTTTTGTGGGACATGCGATTTTTGTTGTTATTTTTGTAACGATTTATAGAGTAATCTCGTGTAACAAGCGAAGAATTTTCCTATCATTATGTCAATTATTGTCAATTATTTTTATTAGGATCTATCAGAGTAGTCACGAAATAGTCATTATCAATTTGGACAACAATGCAGCGAACAAATTTATATTTTATGGAGAAGATTTAATGTACCAATATGTATAATTTGATTTTCTGTTAAATTGGAGGGAATTTTTAAAAATAGTGAAAGGAAATTCAATTTTTTCTCAGTTCAATATTGTTGTTGATGTTGTTATTGTTGGGATAGATTTGACCTCGTAAATTTGGCGGCAAATATCACTATTGGTAGCAATTTGTGATCCAATTTAATTTTAAAATTAATACAATCTTGACCATCGATAAAAATAAATTAATTTCGATTTTGATCGATTTTTTGCGCTTTCATGGGCTAGTGTTTGACATATCGGCCCAAATAAACATCAACCCCAATTATACAACAGCTTTATGACAAAGAGACAAAAAAACTATCGAGTAAATAGACAAAGACTCTCCCAATACCATGTTGTCTATGATTTAAACATCAAAGACCCCTAAAACAGCACGTTTACTTGACGACATTGGACAATAGCGAATAATAGAATGTCAAATAGTGCATACGTCCTAGTTGCATTCTATTCTTTCTTACCCTATTTTCCAGGACTATTAGAGAGGTAATAAGTTTGTCTATTTTATAAGACTAGTTTTTCCTAAAGAAAAGACAAAAAAAAATATAGGGGTAATTGTATTCCCTACAAACTTTGTGAACAACAAACACGATTTAATAAAAACACCTTAATCTTTTTCGAGTGCTTTCAGGTGTATTTTTAACACCTTTTGGAATATAATGGTGCGGCATAAACGACATCTTTACCAGTTTTCAAAACACCCAACACTTGTATATTTATGTTAATGTTTCAACCCTAGAAATAGTGCAAATTCAACTCGTATAACCGTATAAATTGTTATTTAGAAGGGTTTGTGTTTCAATTCATTTTTTGAATTTAACCCTTTAAATGTTTCGCACATATATTTCTTGTGATAAATAGTTGAACTCTATACAGATACGTGTGAAATTACCCTTGTGGTCAATTTAATAGAGCCAGTTTTCTATAATTCTTCTATACGTCAATTTAGAGAAACGTTATATAACCCAGATTTCGATTGTGAAATTGAATCTCTTGGACTCGAAAAATATTCATTTATAATGAATCAAAAATTGTTGGATCCTAATGAACGACTAATTACTAATGGGGTGAATTAGTTATTTTATTTTTTTAATAGGTGAATAAAACGTCATTTATACACTAACAAGAGAAGCTTTATTTGTTTAAGCTTCCGACCATATATATATTTAAAGTGGTTTTAGCAACAAGTTTACATACTTTTCTTAGCCTAAATAATATTATTAATAATAATAATAATAATAAAATTATAGGCATTGTCTGGCTTAAGCTATAGTTTTATAAATAATATTAATGATATAAAATTATATTGTAGAAAATTTTGTAATATTTTTTTTTATTTTATAATAACGCTCAAACCTAAACAATACCTTATAATAATATACATCTATATATTTAAAAATGGAGATCACACATCACAGGTTTGAATATTAAAAAATATATAATTATTTTTTTTTTATATTTTATGTTATGACAAAACAGAAATGAGATCTTGCAAGTTTGTCTCAAGAGAAAAATCATAAACCCTGCAATGAATGTAAAGCATTATCATTTATCAATTCATCGACATAATTATTATCGATTACAACACAAAGAACAAATATAAAACTTGTTCTTCTTCTTTTTCAATCGAAATCAAAACATTACCATCAATAGAATAGAAAAATATCAAAATATAAAACTGACAAACAGGCAATCTATTAAAACAAAAAAAAAAAAAAAAATCGAAAAAGATACACAACTTCCGAAAAAAAATATTATTTTGTACTTATAATTTTTTCTTTGGACTCTTAAAAAATTTTGTATTTAACGTTCTATAAACGAACTTATTATTGGATTTGGATTTATTAACAAATCATGCCCAGAGATCAATCAAACATACATAATAGTAATATAATAATAGTGAAAAAAAATAAACAAAAAAAAATGTGTATAGAGAAAAGAAAACCCATTTTCCCACTTGTGAATTTCAGAATTCTTTTCTATAATCGAATAACTGTAGTTTTACCTGTTGTTTTATATCTATTTAATTGGAGCACTATCGGCATATTGAACAGATTGTATCAAATAAAAATAAATTGCCAGAAATTAACAAATTTAGTCAACAAATTTTTCCAACTCATCATTAATCCAATTTAAATTGCACATATTTTTATTGACTAAATAACCCGTATTAAAAAAAAAAGAAAGAATCATATATTACACTCAACACTTTAATCAATAAGAAATTTGATTTCTTATTGATTCTGATGTGAGTTTGGGAAATTTATATATTAAACAAAATTAATAATTTTCAAATCTTAAAGAAAACTCTTAAATATCTATGTATTATATACAACAATATGTTTGATAGTGCCTAATTATTATCATTATTTTAATTCTACTTTTAATACCTCATTAATAATGTTACGTATTGATATAAAACCGAATTATTTTGAATGATCTGGAAAATACACCAACAAAATTTTTTAGAGATCAAAAATTCAAAAAAACAAAAACTTTACAAAATAAATAAAACAAAAAAATACTCCAACTGTACAAACTTAAAATAATAAATTTCTTTTAAGAAAAAAAAACTTGTACTTAGAATAATTTTTTTTCACAAGAGATCTGAATTTGTAACGAAAATAATTGGTGGGAACGGGTGTTAAATCTTCTTTAACTTGTTGCTGTTGTTGATGATGAACTATCATCTGTCAGTTTTAATATTTTGTTCGGTCGTTCAGTTAGATCTTTCTTTGACAAAGCATTGTTATTGTTGTTGATTGTTTTTTTGCTTTGCATAAAATCTGAAACAGAAGAGAGAAAAAATTATAGTTAGTTTATCTCTTTAACATTATCATCATCACCATCATCATCATCATCATCATCATCATCTAAAAGTGCGTTAAGATGCGTTTTACACGTTCACCTTGATCAGTACATTCACCCCGTTTGTTTTGTAAGCCGATAGTTGAGATGATGATGATCGTGGACTCCAAGACATAGGGTCTTTAAGAAGTAGGTTCATAGAGTGGAGTCCCCATCTATGCTGTTACATCTATTCTAATATAAAGATTGAGGAAGAAGTTCTTAGCGTACAGTGCACTCTAATATGTTTACAAGCAAAACGGCCACTACGGGTCGTTCACTTTGTTTTCATCTGCAATCTATACGCACAACAAAATAGACAAAGAACATTTTCCAACGACCTATAAAATTTACGGAAGTTGTTCTTAGATATAAAACAACAACATAAATGTTTAGAAAGTATACGGAAGACTTTCGAAGAATTTAATTAAAATTACAAGAAAAGATTTGTGCGTGAGAATATTTTTTTCTATATACTTGAAATAATTTGTATAATTGGTCTTTCTATAAATGACACGTGTTTAAACTATAACTAGAGCATGCATACATAGAAGACTAAGCTTCAATTCATTCATTCATTATTATTACTATTCATGATTGCTCCCTTATATATAATAATAAGTATACCCTAGGGTTTTTAACTTGTGGCGTGACCTTTATCGTAGAAGAAAAACGTTGAACAAAGAAACACACATACACACATACAAGAGAATCAGTAAAAGAAATAGAAGAGAATAGAAAAATAAAAATATGTATAGAAGAAAAATCCTGTTGACGGACGTTGTTCATCACAACTGACAGTTATAAAGGTTTGCGGAATTTTTTTCCATTATAAAAATAATACAATAGGTAAGAAATATAGGGTATTGATAGAAAGAGAAAGATAAGAGAAATCTAGATGAAGGGTTGTATCCAAACAACAATTCAACTAATTATTTCGAGAAACTTGACTTAACAATTGCAATAATTATATAATCATGGTTTAAATTTAAAATGTTATTCCTACGATTATAATCAGAATTTGTCATCAAGGTTGAGTATGGCAATTAGGGGAGATAGAATTTATTTGTACTGTTGAACGTAAAATAGGTCAACAAAAGAAAAATGATATTGAATCTTCACTATTAAAATATTTGTTTAGTGATGACAAAAAAATCTGTTGTTCATGACAATGATGCTTTCAGCACATGTTAGTTGTTTTGTTATCAAAATAATTATCATGCATTCTAAAACTAGAAATACTACGCATTTCCGTCAATCTCTCCACACATATTTGTTATTTTAATAGTAGTAGCTGATAGTTTTTGTTGTTCGTAGTAAACAGCTATATGTATAAAAAACCAACAAGCGAAAATGATAATACGTATGTATTTATAATAGTTGAATTTTGTGATTCACAGATAATTCGAGTTGATTTATTCCTTATTGTTGAAAATAGGGAAGAATTCCCATACAAACTACGATTATGTTGTGTTTATTTACCTTGACCTTCACGTACAGCTATATAACAGTTCTTTTAACACGAAATACATGAAAACATTCGAAGAATTTTCGATAATCATGCCATGAAATCAATCGAAACAAAATTCAACTTTAAAATAGGTTTGCCTAGACAATTCTAATAATGGCCGAGATTTTAACGATTCGTACTGTTTCTAAAATTATGGTAAATGAAAAATAATGTATAATTTTACATAGACATTGTATAATTGCTCTTATTTGCGTTTTTGAATGAAATGAATCCAATATAAATCTGGAGATATTATTTATCAACACTAGAAGCCGATCGCTAGCACGAGCGTGAACTGGATGCTGCACCCGTTTTATTTCTCAACAAAAAAAAAGAGAAAAACCGAACTAATGGAAAAAAGACCATCACACATGGGTCTTGTACAGTTGTTTGTTATACCACTGCAGAGAAAAGAGAAACTTCCACAAACTTGATACTATTTTTACTCTCCACCAATAAAGAAAAAAGAATAATATTTTTTATTTGCATCCCCCTCAAAGTATCAGAGATATAAATGTCAAAATTCTCTTTATAGGCCCTTAAAAATAAGCAGATGTAACCCTGATTAGACGATACAGCCGGCTTGTTTCAAACACCCCACACCTTTTTGTCGGTAACGTACGGGGGTGTGGTGCACAATACAAATTTAACCCCTAAATATTAGTAACGGTCAAATTTTTTTTTTTTTTGTCTCATAATTGAAACAAAAACAACCAAAGTTTGGACGCGAATATTTTTGCATTATTGTCAATATTGACATAGCCATATTGTTGTTTATGATGACGTCATACAAACAAAAAATAATGGTAATAATAATTAATAAAATACATACCAGTAAGTAGGCTTTGTTTTACTGATTTCCTGTTATTCAGCCCACTAAATGATGACGATGATGATATTGATGACAATGCTTCTTCCTCTTTTAGTGGATTTTTTTCTAATTTCTCTTTTTTATTATCAGGTTCAATCGGTTGGAAATAATATTGTGTGATTTTGTCATCTTCATCTTTTGTTTTTGGTCGTTTCAAGCCTCTTAATTCTACAATTCTACCTTCACTAAAATCGAATCCCCATTTTATTGAATCTTGAACAATTTTTTTCGTTAATTGTTCTTCAATCCATTTTTCATTAAAATGATGATCAACTGGTCCGAATAAACATCGTTTGGCACGTTGTACAGCCCTTTGTTTACGTAATGGCACAAAATATTGATCGATACGATTAAAATTACGTATATTACATGTACTAGCAGTCATTTTATAATTTCTTGCTTATTGTTTTCGTTTTTTTCAATATTAAAAATAAAACAAAAACCTTTCAAATTATGGCAAATATGCAACCAACAATACAATTGTTAACAAAATGAAGGCGTAACGAAGCCACGCTCGTTTCTATGGAAAAAGCAAAACACTATCAAGTATGTATACAGATATTTCTTTAACTGTAAGTTCAACTTGTTTTGTTTGAAATTTTTAAAATAACACTAACGATTTTCTAAATCTAACACAATAAAACAATTGAGTTGAATTTCATAAACAGTTTTAACACTAATTTAACCATAAACACGAAAAATTATTGATACAATATCGAAATATTATTTCGAATTTAAGAAAAAAAACGGGAAAAAAAGAACATGCACTACCGATGATTTATTTCACGCGATTGAATCGTGGCTAGCGTTCACTTGTTTTTTAGTCACAAGAATAGAGGCACATGCGTACTGTAAATATTGTACCGACGCTCAAAATTGGACTAGTCCATACAATTACGAAGGGGTGGACGTTGCCCGCCCAGATTTAAAAATAAATCTCCAAACATATAATTTCCAATAAAATATAACAATATTCCGAAATCATTCAAAAATGGCACTTCACTCAAACACAAGCACTATAAATTTATCATTAAATCAATTCAATATGGAATTGGAAAAATGAATTTTATAATTTCACATCCATAAACGCAGCGGGGTCGTTTCCCGAATTTCTATTCCAATTACGTTAAATCAATTCAATTTGAACCAATTCAAACGAAATTTACAGATTATTCGTGAAAACTGGGTATATTTTGGAAAATTATTGTAATTAATTTATAGATTCAGCGTTAATATGATTTGGGGAAAAAACGACGCACCTCTGATGCAATTTAATTTCGATAACGCCAACGTTAGGCAACTAATTATACAGAGCCGTTCGGCTAGTTGTAAGCCATTATAGAATTGTGAAATTAGCGGCAAATTTGAATATAATCATTGGAAACTGTTTGAAATTATTTATATGCGATAGCAATGAATTCAAATAAATTATTGGATGATTAGTGATGTTATTGTTGATACAAAAATGATCCAAATTTAATTCTAAATCAAAGTTAGATCATCAAAGGTTACGAAGCGTAAAAAACCGGAAATAGTCTGCAATTAATCGAAATAATAATAGACGGAACCACACAATAAGTGAGAGATGGCGGTTTCTCTCTCCTATTTGTTATGCTTTTCCATTGGTGGATATTTTATATTGTTTCATTCTCTCTATATTTTACTAACTGCAATTGTTTCTACTTCCCAACCCAGATAAAATAATTTGAAAAGTAGAGAAAAAATTTTTTGTATTGTTGTCAGTAGAGTCAGTAGAGAGGAAGTAAACTTTTCCATCCAGTTGTGTTTATTTTGTGCTAAATAATAGTCGGAATGGTAAGGAGATCAGTTTTTATTTTTAATTGGCAAAAAAACGGTAACTTTTCAATAGAAATAATAGGTGTTGTTGCGATGTCGGAAGTTGAGAAAGATACCGAAAAATCGAAAAATGCCCGTAAATCATTGTTCAGTTGTAAAAGAAGAGCAGGTAGCGAAAAGGACAATAATAACAATAATGATGATGAAATTGTTTTGATAACAATGCGCGAAGAAGCGATGAAGAGGTGGAATTTCGATTTTGTTAATGAGAAGCCTTTAGAAGGAGATTGGGAATGGGTCGCTACTGAATCTAAATGATCATTTATTATTATCGATTATCTATAATTAGTTTATTGTTTATTGTATTAGGAATAATCGCAATTGACGGCTACAAACCAAATAAGAATTCGACATTGAAATTCCTTTCGAATCTAGAATAATTTCTAATAATAAGCTGAAGAAATCAAAGCAACTCCGCCTATTTTAATTAATTATCAACAAACAAGACCTTTCCTCGAACGATTCTAGAGCCCGATCCATAAACAATAAGGAATAAAATTCAAGATTCCAAGGAAATTTTGTCGAATTCCGTAATTATTATTACTATTAGATTAATTAATAATAAGAGTTTTTTGTAAAGTATTCTAAATGTTGGTAATTATGTGTAATCAGGTGTAAATAAATCGGTTAAATTGTAAAGGAACATGTGGCTTATGGTAATAATTTTCTTGTAGATTGAATTTCATTACACCTGGTGGTCGTCTTGTTAGCAAACTTTCGAACTTCATCAAGGATAAGCTCGAAAAAAAAATTGACAGTGTTTCCGTTGCAATCAAGATTTAATTACTATTTTTAAATATTAACTTCCTGTTATTGTTGAATTCGTTACATTTTATCTTCGATTATAAAGACGGCTTTGGCTTTTTCCATTCACCCCTGTTCGCCAATTGTTATCGATAACAATAAGCGAACTACATTTAAACCCTTCTAAACGTTATGCAATCCGTATAAAAAACACACGTGGTTTTTTGACCGATGTTATCAGTTCTTATCGTAAATTGTAAAATAATCATCTCCGTTAATATTTTTGTGGTAGTTTTATCGATGGGACTCAATGGTGCGGGTACCTGGACAAATACAAAGCACGCGCTTATTCTTATCTTGATTCTAATTTGTATTTCTGCTCACGTGTCGCTAACTTCTTTTCCCTCAACATCTGTCAAAAGTTGTTTGATTTATCCAAAATGTATATGGAGATAATAAATCGAGAATATTTAAAATAGCAATTTGACAAAATTAAAATGTTTTGTTCGAGAAGCCGCAGACAGAGAAGAATAGAACAACAGAGAATCCTGTGTGAAATATCGAGGTGAGACTATCCATCTTCCAGATGACGCAAAGAGAAGCTCGTTTTACTCACAAAACAAATGGTGTAGTATCAAATAACGTTAATGCTGGCGTGCCATACGTCAAAACGTCTTTTTTTACCTGGTTCATATTCGTCTAAAAATAATTTCAATAAAACTGACGTAAAGGACAATAATTCATTGTTTTGTTTCTCTCAAGCTAACTAGATCAAAAAATTTAGGGAAAGTTCCGGTCTAGAGGGCTACACTCCTGGGAAAGTTCGTACTCTTCATTAATCAAGCGTTGTTTTTTAATCTAAACCAACAGTTGAGGAGATGAAAGTCTGCTGATCATTCAATCTAAAGCATAGTCTAGATCTACAAAAGCTCAAATGAATGTATGAAACAAAATTTTTCTTAGAACCATAAATAGACCGTTTTCCCAAGTCTGGACGTGTTTTTGGAGAGAATCTTGATTTGTGGGCTCCAGACCGGAACTTCCCCCTTAATAATTCTACATCACTAACTGAGGATTGATCGAATCGAAATTTGATACCAAACTTTGTTTTAGTGCAATTATTTTGTCATTTTTATGGAGATTAAACTGAGTCTAAATCCATCTTCGAATACATATACGAATATATATATGTTTGTAGTCTGCAATGATTAATTATTATTTGAGAGATTTATCAATAATTAAGGATCGAAGTATTATGGCAATTAAACAAATCGCGGCTTGAAATTAATCCATGGAACCATCCTCGGTCTATAATTTTTCACATACAGCGAAAAACTTGGAGGTATCAAAATTGACTAGTAGAATACCAAATTAATACTATTTGATTGAGAGAAAAATCTAGTGATTATGGCCGTTTAGTCAGGCAATTATTTTTTTGCCATGGTTTAATTATTTGAAAGATAACGGTATCGGAAACCATTTATTATTGCTGATAGTTCCGCTAAGTTGTAACTTGTTAAAGCGTATAAAACATGTTTAATCTTGTATGAACATTTTATTACGTATATATTAATAAATAAATTACATTTATGAACTCTATTAAATAATAATAATAATAATAATAATAATAATAATACAGTATCGTTATAATGATTGTAATGAAGAATAAGAGGGAGATTTGGGAGTTTTTATTGAAAATTTCTATCGTGCGAGTTTCCTTTTTTGAAAACTGATTTTTAGCACATCCTACATTATAACCTCGTCATTCCAAATTTGTACGAACGCCCAAATACACAAGCAACAGACTAAATAAATAAAATTCGATAACGTTTATTTAATAAAATAATCAATATACAGGGTATATCTAAATTGTCTAGGCACATTGCTCTTAACCAAACAATGAAAACAGTTCCCGGAAACGGATGATATGATTTTTATTCAAATAGTCCATCAAAAGTGTTGTGCTCAGAATATGTGCCGATGTTTTCTTGTTACCTAGCAATCTTTGATGGGAACCTTATAATTTGATGTTCGAATTTCAAAAATTGCTAAAACTTTTTGAATAATTGTTAGTATTTATTTTTTTTAACTATTGTTAATAAAACAAAATTTAATAAAATCTAACTATATGTAACCGGATCTTGAATAATGAATATGATATTGATGAAGCCCTAAACAAGAGAGTTCCAACGGAAATGACAACATCCCTTCATATATAAACGATGACGATATGCCGTCATCATCATCATCATCATCACCACATTTCCAAACAGAAATCCATCTCTTGAGGTAAATGAAGGTGTGTTTCACACACAAATATCCGTCCTTGTCGAAAAAAAAAAACAAGTCAAATCTCAGCCATATGTGTGGCCGGAAATGCACCCACACACACATGTGTGCCTGTATGTACACCTTGGATTTATACAGGAACTTGTCCCCTAGAAGAAACCGGATATCTCCCTTGTTTTTTCCTCTACTCCACCGTGTTGTTGTTTTTTTTTCTCAACAGTAATATTCTCTAAAATCGAGCGAATTTCATAGAAAAACTCGGTATTGTCGTGAGAGACGCACCTGTACTTATATCTTCCGGTTAACACAATAACACTCTCTATCTGTGAGATTTGTGCAGGTGTCGATCCAGGACTGGACTCGAGATTATTGGAGCCCCTTGTATGTTATACTGGTTTTTTTAGCGAAAAATCGAGTATTTCTCCACTCGTAGTCGTTACGTCATCGATTTTTTTCGATGAATCATCCATTATTATTAAGATATATCGTTTTCGGTTGTTGTACCTACCTGGCCATTATTAAATGACTAACAACACAAACATTCAAAGTTCTTGTATTTTTTCGAGTCGAGACAAGCTCTATCTAACTAAACAATAACAATCTATGGCACCATCGTCGTTATACTCTGTTGTTTTTTTGTCTTCCGTTTTGTATTTTATACATACCAACAGAACGATAAGAGTAATGGTTTTGTGATAGTGCTATCTTGAATATGGCACGAGTACCTACTAAATGCGGGCTTGTAGAGAGTACACCCTTTATATGCAAATTGGAACGCATCTGTTTTCATTATGAGGGATTATAAGGGACCTAGGAGATGGTTACGAAATGTAGTGACTCGAAAAAATGACAAAAAAAAACAACACTCACCCTCTTATGAAATTTGATTACGGTTAACATGCGGGCTCCACCTGCCCAAAAATCCACCCTATATTTGGCACAACTACAATCAATAAAAACCGAAAACTCAAAAATCGATCGATAATAAATTAATTTATTATTTAAGCTATTCACAACAATATCTATAATGAAAATTATAATAATAATAATAATAATAATAAATATAAAAAAATAATAGACTAGATACACAAGTTCTACATCTAAAATATTACAACTTTGGACAGGATGCTGTATGTGTAATAATTTTTAGATTTCAGTCGATTAAGTATAAACTTATTTTTCAGGAGTTGGTAGTAATTTCTTCATTTGATAAAAATCTGAAAACAGAATAGAATCGTTAATTAAGCGTGAATTAATAAATGAGGCAAAAAAAAAAAACAAGAATCAACTTGTTGTAGGATGTTATTTTTAAGCAAATCACGACCTTCGAGTTGGCGCCTGAATTTCTCAATCTAATTAAATCGATTGTTGATATTAGCGATAATCTTAGACGGATAACTGAAAATTTTTTGAACGTACTAGAATTTGGCCGATTGTTCAATAAATTGCGAAATTTATGGAATTGTTTTAACTAGGGAATAAATCATCAAAAATCTTTTATTATTGACGAGTAGTCGATGTTGTAAAATTTTCGTGTTGTTCGAATATTATCGTATCGAATTTTTTTAAGAGTTCTATTATCTACCACATATTACATAATGCCAATTAACCAATTTGACCCCAAATACAATACAAGTCCGAGGCTGTTATAACAATATGAATTTCAATTTTCATTACTATAATTTTATCAACAAATTTCGACCTTCTATTGTAATGAAAATAATAATAATCAATATCTCGATGTATAAATATTGGGTGTATGTATTTCAAAATTTTATCACGAAAATGGTCAACTTAATGGATTTTAAATTGTTTTTATCTTATTGTGAACGGTGGTAAAAATTTGGAGACTCAAATTTGAGACAGCCGCAATTATCGGTGGCGTCACTTTATTCCAATTCCAACAACAACAACAAGAACAAAAAAGAATCATGATAATAAAGAAAGTCGATTTTCTTCAGACAAAGTCGGTTCTAGTTTGTTAGCTCGAATCAATAAGGCTCTTCAGTGAAGAAACCTTGACGATTTGATTTTTTTCTGATATAGCCAAGATACTTTAATTTGACACGATTATTATACGTTTATTTGAGTAAATTCTATAA
>JAZBGZ010000241.1:0-38146 GCA_037414795.1 Stenodera caucasica | reverse complement strand
TTTTTGTGATTGTTCAAGATCTTACAAAAAAATAATTTCAATAATTTTTTTTAATTGGAATATTGTATGATTCAATTTTGTGTGGGCTATTTTGTGATTTCTAGAACAAGGTAGATTTTAATAGTTTTTTAATTTGTGCACACATTATGGTTTATTGGCGTAAACAGAAATATAACGCGAGCAAATATTTGAAACGAAAATTCTTTCATTTATATCCAAGATCTTATAGAAAACGAGTCATGTGTGGTCATTTAGCTCAATTATTCAATTTGCCATTATCAATAATTGACTATATTTGTACGAAAAAATTATAATTATAATAATTAAAATAAGTATGTTTTTAAAACAAATTTGTATAATGTTTCTGTTTTAATTTGCAGCAGGGTCTGGCAGTGGAGCCGATGGAGATTATCAACTTGTACAACATGAAGTATTATATTCGATGACTAATCAATATGAAGTGCTCGAGTTTCTTGGCCGTGGAACATTTGGACAGGTGGTCAAATGTTGGAAAAAGGGCACAAATGAAATTGTAGCAATTAAGATTTTGAAGAATCACCCATCTTATGCTAGACAGGTATTATAAAATAAATTAATAAAAAAAAACTAGTATTTAATATGATAATTTTTCAATAATATAGGGTCAAATTGAAGTTAGTATATTATCTAGATTGAGTCAAGAAAATGCGGACGAATTCAATTTTGTCCGTGCCTATGAGTGCTTCCAACACAAGAATCATACATGTCTTGTGTTTGAGATGCTTGAACAAAATCTTTATGATTTCTTGAAACAGAACAAATTTAGTCCATTACCATTAAAGTATATCAGGCCTATTCTACAACAGGTCTTGACTGCATTGCTAAAACTTAAGGTAAATTTTTATTTATTTATATAGAAAAGAAGAAAATAATTGTTGTATTTTTTTTTTAAAATTGCAGCAATTGGGGCTGATACATGCAGATTTGAAGCCCGAAAACATAATGCTGGTGGATCCGGTGCGACAACCATACAGAGTGAAAGTTATAGACTTCGGTAGTGCCAGTCATGTCAGTAAAGCTGTGTGTAATACATATTTACAATCGCGTTATTATCGTGCTCCCGAGATTATATTAGGTTTACCATTTTGTGAAGCAATTGATATGTGGTCATTAGGATGTGTTGTGGCTGAACTATTTTTGGGTTGGCCCTTATATCCGGGCTCATCAGAATATGATCAAATACGTTATATAAGTCAAACTCAAGGTTTACCAACTGAACATATGTTAAATAATGCATCGAAAACTACGAAATTTTTTTATCGCGATATGGAAAGCACTTATCCATTTTGGCGTTTAAAAACACCAGAAGAACATGAAGCTGAAACTGGCATTAAATCAAAAGAAGCAAGAAAGTATATTTTTAATTGTTTAGACGATATCGGTCAGGTCAACGTACCAACAGACTTGGAAGGTGGTCAATTGTTGGCAGAGAAAGTTGATCGAAAAGAATTTATTGATTTGTTGAAGAGGATGTTGACAATGGACCAGGTAGCAATATTTTATTTAATTGTTTATTTTCATTTTATCTATATTTTTTTATAAATTTATTTCTATATTGATCTATGAATTTTTAGGAGAGACGAACTACACCAGGAGAAGCCTTAAATCATCCATTTGTTAGATTGGCACATTTAGTCGATTATGCACATTGCAATAATGTTAAGGCTAGTGTTCAAATGATGGAAGTATGTCGTCGAAATGATTACAGCAATACAACAACAGGATCTCATCATCAACCAGCTCAACAAACAACATCTCTAGTAGCTAACTTTGTACCCAGCTCAAACGGAAATGTAACATTCACTATTAATAATCAATTAACAAATCAAGTTCAACGTTTAGTACGAGATAGATCCGGTTATGACAATTTGGTAATAATTATCGAATTATTGTTATTAAATAATTGAAAATATTATAATTTTTTTCTATTGTTTAGTATCAAATTTATAATGGTCGTGCTGTTGGTCGACAATATGCAACAAGTAGTCGTGCTGATCCATTCCAACATCAATTAGTTTCCAGTATTTTATGTCCAGCTGGTTATCAGACAATGGGTGGTTCACCAGCTAAACATGTAACTGTTGTTCAACAACCACAACTTCAAATTCAACAACCAATTTTAAGTCAACCAGGTCAACAACAATATGTTCCTGTTAGTGTTGTTGAACCGACCGGACGTCAAATGTTATTGACCGTAAGTTGAAAGTGATAATAAAAATTTATTGGAAATTATTTGAATATTCATTATTTGTAGAATGCTGTTCAAACATCATGGCCAACAAATCGTCAACAAATGGCAATTGTACCATCATGGCAACAAATACCACAACATGCAGCTATACAACAACCTTTATTATCAGAAACAGAATGGGGCCGACCATTATTAGTTGATTCATCAGCAATATTACAAGAACAACGACCAGTATTTCCAGTTGATGTGGCAACAGAAGTTTATAATTCAGCAATTGTTGATCATTCTGGTACAACATGGGGTACAAGTAAACGTAGCTCAAAGAATCATCATATACAATCAAATTCACATCATGGACATCATCATTTAATGGTACCAACAACAACAACAACACATCATCGTTCACAACATGATAAAAAAGAACAGACACAATTAAGTCCGGTTAAGAAACGTGTTAAAGAAAGTTCACCACCATCAGCTGAAATTAATTATTCTGGCAGTAGTGGTAGCAGTAATAGTAATAATGTTAATGGTACAATTACTAGTAATAATAATAGTAATCGACGTAATAATCAAAGTCCCAATAATCATTGGTCACATAATTTCCACAATCAAATGAATGAACATCATATTCAAAATAATGGACGACAACATACAATCACAATTAATGATACACCATCACCGGCTGTGTCCGTTATCACAATTTCCGATAGTGAAGATGAAAGTACAACTGGAAAGAAAATGAATCGTACAACAACAAATCATAATAATGTACAACATAATATGGTCAATAGAAAGAATGTAATTAGTTGTGTTTCTGTCCCAGATAGCGATAATGAAGATCGTAGTTCTGCTAAAGTAAATATTTTAATTATAAACTATTTTAATTATTATAATAATAATTAATTTTTAGCATCAGCCCCAATTATATCAACAAGTAATTAAAAATGAGCCAACTACTACTGCTACAACTAGTAGTTATTCGTCTCAAAAGAAACGTTTACTTGCTAAAGCTCAATCTGAATGTATGTTGAATGTTCAAACTAAACAAGAGCCAGGTATTGATTATCATCGATCAAATGATTATAATGTTCCACAACAGTCACATTGTACATCGGCTTGTAAAGAACCACCACCAACAATTAGAGAGGTATAATAATTAATTAAATTAAGAAAATTTTGTATAATCGAATGTGTAATTTTCTAGAATTACCATTATGTAAATGGTAGTGGATCAAGTCATAGTGGACAAGAACATCAACCAGTTGTTTATACAACAAATGATAAAAGAGTATCATGGGCACCACCAGTTGCACATAATCCAAATTCACATAGTACTGGACATAGACGGCATTCAGCTGTACCTGTTGTTAGTTTACGTGAATATAATTTACAAACACAAACACACAAAGAATATATACAACCACCAGCTGCACATACAGGACGTGATAATTTAACAGTAACAAGGGAACAACATTTATTAGCACCGGGGAAAACCTGGGGTGCACCGCAAGCTCTACATCAAAGCTACAGGTAAATTATACACTAAAAGAAAGAATGTAATTTAGATTGTAATTAGTGATAATTATCAAGATGTTAGTGTAGTTTAATTAATTAATTTATTTATTATTGAATGAATGAATTAGTTTTATTTGTATTATTTTGTGGAATGTAATTTTGGTGTGGGTTGTGGTTTTTGTAGACACAGCAATAGTCATCTATCACCGCAACCATTAGCCGGTGCTCCAAGATTATCACCTCAACATCCTTTAGCAGCAACTGGACAACCTTTATATCATCAAACTGAATTATATCGTCGTCCAGTTTATGTAACAACAGCACAACCGGCTTATTTACCAGCTACACATCAAGTAGCACCAACTGGGTGAGTTTTATGTAGTTCCTCAATTGATTGATCATCAAGAACAATTGCATGATTTCTTTTTTACTTTTCATTTTGTATTTTAGACGAAATTATTAGTTTTCGTTTATTTTCTAATTTTTCTGATTTCAATTAATAGTAGTGTTAATTTATTTTATTGTTAGTGAGAAATTAATTGTAGATTTTTTGTTATTGATTTTGTTTAAAGGGATAATTTGATAATTTCCAGTCGAGCTTTACCACCACCACCAGCACATCATTCAAGTGCCCGTCCAGTTTTAGCCAGTCATGCCAGCCATCCGTTACCGGCACATTTACAATTTCCATCACAAGTAGCGGCGGCTTCATATGGTTTTGCACCATTAAGTCCTGCAAAAAGTCATCAATACCATCAACCAACTAGTTTATGGTTTGCTGAATAAAAATGATCAAAAATAAAAACAAAACAAAAATAATAATAATGTTATAATGATAAGAAAACGGGAGTAATATTGCTGCCTATTTACACATATTGTACATAATTGGAATTTTATGTATGTTTCTTTATTTAATAATTTGATGCAATATTTACTTCATTTTGTTTTTCGATTAATCAAGTAACGAATTTCGTTCTTATGTAATAATTAGAATTTTGTGCAATTCATGTTTGATTGGTTTCGGTTATTGCACCTATAATTAATTTAATTTTCTACACAAATTTCATTTTAATTTGTATATTATTATTCTTATTATTGTTGTTAATTATGGGCATATATTGTAACATTTTGTTTTTAATTATTTATCAAAAAAAATATTTGTATATATAGATAGATATAATAGTAGATATGAATAATTAATAACACTCAAAAATATTTATAAAACATATTTAGAGCAGTTGGTACAGTTCAGGCCTTATAACTTCCTTTCAATTATTTATTCATTTGTTTTCATTGTATTGCTATTTTTTTTTTAAATATGTTGATCTCTACAAATTAGTTTTTAGAAGAATATTTTTCTTTTCTTATTATTAACTATTTCTTAATTATTCATCAATTTTAATCGACACGAACTATTTCGTTTATATTATTTGTTAATCCGCATTTGATTAATTAATTATTTGCATTATAGTCTTTATTTAAAAACTCAAACATGTTTAGAAATAATAGTTTATTATGATAATTACCTGATTTGATACGCTTTCATTTTACGACTTCGGTGTGGGAGAGCTTTCTAATAATAATACACTAAGTTTATTGTTCATTTCATTATTTGAATTATTATTGAACTTTTCGAACCGTACAGATTTCATTCTCACACATTAAAATAATTTTAATATAGTTACTAGTCTGTAATTCTACAATATTTTTTGTTAGAAAAAAAATATCGCTCCACTTCAATTGAAATGTGTAATGTTCGGATTGTTTCAGAGAATTACAAAAAAAAAAAAAAAACAAA
The DNA here is from genome assembly GCA_037414795.1 of Stenodera caucasica. NCBI lineage: Eukaryota > Metazoa > Arthropoda > Insecta > Coleoptera > Meloidae > Stenodera > Stenodera caucasica. Next base: position 32,600 of record JAZBGZ010000241.1, on the reverse strand, counting down.
TTAGAGAGTGTGTTATTGAATAATTAATGTGCCTGTTTAATATTATTATAATAATGATGATGATAATAATATGTATGGCCCTTTTTATAGACGTACACTCTATGTTTGACGTTTGTTTTCATGAAAAAAAAGAAACGCACGTATTTAAATAATTATTGTCTTCAATGTTTCTTTCTCCAACAGGGATTGACGTCAATAGAGTTACGGCATATATAGTTGTGATATTTAGTAAAAAAACAAAACATTTTTAATTGTATATAATATAATATTAACAAAAAAAGATAACAATTGGATATAATAATTGCCTAAAATCGATTGGTGAATTTGTAAAATTGTTCCAATGAAAATTGGACAGAATACTATTGTGTGTATAATACTTTGTATATGGGATAATATTTACAAATTCCGACGATTTATTTTTAGAATTTAGAATTAAAAAAAAAAGAAGATAGTATGATACCTGTAACTCTAGTTTGTAGAGTATTATTGGTAGTTGTACAAAGATCAATATTTTTGGATTGTGTAGAATAGGTTTTTTTTTTTAATATCTCAATATAATGATTGATGATGGAATAAGAGAAAAATCACTACCAACAAGTATAACTGTAGAAACTTCATATGTTCATTTTAAATTTGTTTTCTTATATTAATTTTTAATAATGTGTATATATATTTCGCATTTTATCTTCACTATTAATTTGTCGAAAATAACAACAAAAATTTTGTATAAATAATGCCTTAATCTAAAACAATATTCATAATTAGAATCGCCCAAAATTCATTATTTTTCACTATAATTTTTAATTCTCTAGTTCACAGGGTGGATATATATTTATAATTAGATGGAACACAGCGAATTAGAATAGTTTGTCAAAAAAAAATTTTTTCTTTTTGATCATAGCCATGAGTCGCTTTTAGTTGAGACTGGCCTATTATTTTTATTTTCATTTTTGCATAATTTGCAGTATTATTCAATAGAAAAATATCTATTGTGTAGGGATTGTTGCTTGAGTTTTATTATTTATTTTCTTTATTGTTCATTTTAAAATAAATGATGGAAATATCAAAAATGAAAGCACAATAATTCAAAGTACCTCATAATTAATAACAATTTCTCAAAAAAAATACCCTTTATTATTATTATTGTCTCTCTTTTTCTCTCTATATGTGTATTAATCTATATGTGGCTACAATACATGTGTTATTGATAATATTTTAATTGGGTTGGTTTCAATTATTATTATTTTTTATTATTATTATTACTTTATTAGTTACCAATTTAGATGCTTCAGTGGTTGTAGTATTTCTTATTATTATAAAGAAATTAATAATAATAATAGAATGAAAACCATAGAATTTGGTAGTGACTATAGAGATGCCAAATTCTATAATTTAAAATTAGATCAAATTTCTTAATATCAAAAAATATATAAAGATAGTCACTTACAATCTTCGATAATTGTATTTCAACTAAAAAAAAAAATTATAAAATTTTTACTAAATGATACAAAGGCTGCACTACAAATTACTAATTATTATTATATTTCTAATGATAGAACACTTGATCTGAGTTATTGGAAAATACTTTAGATTGAGTGGTTTAATTTTTCTTTAATAATATTATATTGATTTTTTTGATTTTGTAGATTTTATTATAATTAGTGTTACACAAGACTGGTGTAGTTTGATGTCAATAATATTTAGCTAATTTAGAGGTGTATGCACCTGAATTTATATGGTGATAGGCTGTCCTAGTGATGTATATTGTTGATTAACTAAAAATAATTACAAAAAAATAATTAATAATAATAATCATTTGTATATGGAATGTCGGATTTTTTGGTGTTTATTTCATTTATTATATTATTATAAACATAAATGTATATCTCTAAGGCTAGGTGAGATTTTTGTACGAATCAAAGAAATTCATTTAACGAAAACTAAATTAGAAAATCACATATAATAAATAGTACAAAATTATTTTGGTTTTTTCAAACTATAAACTTCAACAATTTCCCGCTATAGAGAGTTGTCAAATTTCGGCAATTACTCTCAAAATTAAATGAATTTCTTGATTTAGATGATGTTTCGTTTTGAGAATTTTCTCTTCTATTTATGGGTGATTAATTTATTTGATAAGTACAAACTACACGTTTTTGAAATTGTTTCAACAAAATTAATTGTAGAAGTGTATGTCAGTCATATAAAATTAGGCAGATTGAGCTGTTCCGCCCCCTTTGTGCCCCATTTCATACTCTTTCTCTCAATACAATAATCATTATGATAGAAATTTTGCACTGGAATTTCCACAGTTTTTCCTAGACAATCCTATTAGGTAATTTCCATTGATTTGGCTTTAATATTAAATAAAAATTCAAATAGATTTGATATTTTTCCAGTTTGGTAACATTTAAATATTTAAAATTTAAGCTTATTGTAGTTGAGATTAGAGTTAAGGAGTTTGTAGATTGGTCCTTTTTCAACTAAAATAAAACAATTTAAGAGGAAATTCGTATACTGCTAATGGATTATTGTTTTTTGGATAATTTAAAATAAAATTGTAACGAAAAAAAAACTAGCGAACAACATATCATTTGTTTTCCCCAAATTCGCTTTTGTTTATAATGAAAAGGAAAATTGTAAAAAATAATTGTAACATTAGCAGGGTACTCAACTTTTGTGATTATTTGTTACGTCCATATTTTCTGAATTCCCAAAATTTGGTTTTGTCGTTATTTAAGTGAATTCTTGTCTCTTTCTACTTCAATTTGGGCAATTCAGAAATATGTTACTGTGAAATTGAAGAAAAATAATTGACTGCACACACTTGACTGCATTGATTAAAAAAAAACCTGCCACAACCAGTTAGTTGGACCAAGAAATATTTAAATAAATAATGCAAAGCCCGAATATTTCAAAACGCAAATTTAAATATTTCAATAATTAAATAAAAATAAACACGTTTTCATGTTGTCAATGTTCTTACAATTTTTAAAAAGAAAAACCAAAAAAAATATTTGTTTTTCGATTACAATTAGGTATTAATGTGATTTGGCCTCAACTAATTAATAATTAATATACTGAGAAGAAATTAATAAATCATTTGTAAACTTGATGTAACATAGAAATATTTGCATGTAACATAGATTTATAATTGTAAAGCTTGCATAGGATTTATTAAATATTTTAGTATGTTTTCTCTATATTTGAAATAAATGTTGCCTTTTCGTCAGATATGATGTGAAAAAACAAAAAAAAATACTAACTACAATTAAAGAATATGATGAAACCACCGGTGTCACCCCAAATAACACCGCGTGCATTTGGTATGAATAAAACAAAACTATTCAAGGCTTTAATTAATAATTTATTTCACTCCCTCAATTCATCCCCTAGAAACGAACAATTTAGTAGAATAAGAAAATTTATTCCAACAAATTACAATCAAGATCAGTCGAAAAGATAGTTCAATACAAATTATTATTGTGGTTGTTTTTGAGAAAATCGTTACATATAATAAATTTGTAAGAAAATGATTTATGTACAAATTATAAATTATTTACAATAGTTAAGTTCGAAGTTAATTGCCTTCTATAGAGAGCGGATCAGTTTTTATCATGTCAGGTAGAACATTCTGCAACAAATTGAATTGATTCGATTTTGTTTCAAATAAATTCGATCAAATTACCTCGATCACTATCGGCGACGATAATTCGATATTACTGTACGATATTCCAATATTTCTCTGTTGATTTTGTTGTTGGGATTGTTGTTGAGGCTGTTGTTGTCTTTGTATATCATCTTTACGTTTTTTCACCGAACCGGAATGGAATCGACCACCTTCACCACGAATCCTGTTCATAGCATGCCGATGTCTCGATTCGTGTAAATATTTCTAACAAAATTCAAAGGAAAATTCAATTTTACATCATTAAATTTTTTTATGACAAACATACGGGTCGTTCTTTTGGTATTTTGCCTTCTGCTTCTAATTTAGCGCGAGCTTGTCGTCTTTTCAGAATTCGTCGATATTGTTTAGCATTAACATAGAGCGGTTCTTCTTCTAAAAATTCGGTTGTTCCAGGTATTGGGACACGTTGGAATTGGGCTCCACTCGAACCAGGTACCATCTATTTTATTATTAGAGAAAAAAACAATAGTGATTACGGTTTGTTTTATGATTATTATATGAATGATGAATGATGATGATGATGATGATGATTTTGATTAGAATTGTTAAGTGTTATGATTGTGTTACGTACGTCTGATTGATTTCTCACCATGACTAAATTGCCGTTAGCCATAGTTAATTGGTTGCCTGTTGCTGTGATTGTTTGTGGTACAACAGTTTGTGTTGGTGATGTAACCGCTGGTTGGGCTACCGCTGTTGTACCCGCTTGAGGACTACTGGCTATCTGTACTAAACTTCCATTGATATTTATCACTAAAATTCAATAAATACATAAATAATTTACAGATATCAAAATCAAAAATATGATATTTTGTACCAGTCGGTTGTGTTTGTTGTAATGTAGCATTATCAATAGCTACCGGTTGATAAATAAACGTTTGTCCATCTATTGATTGTACAATTTGTGCTGTTTGATGTGGTTGTTGTAATAAAACTTGTCCTTGTGCTGTTTGTAAACTTGATACTGGTAATACTTGTATTTGTTGTAAACCTTGTGTATTTTGTGTTGTGGCTACTTGAATTTGACCACTTTGCGGTACTGCATGTACCATTATTTGTTGACCATTTGCACCTTGTATCACTTGGCCAGTATTCATTGACATTACTTGAACTTGTTGTGGACTGACGCCTTGAACTGTTTGCATGACCACTTGGCCATCGGATGTGGTTGTCAGTTGATCCATTCGATTGACTAAAAACACAATTGAATTTAGTGCGCAATTTCTCGTATTGCTGGTTGTCTAAGTAGTGAAAATTTTTATAATTTTTATAATAAATAAATGGAAAATAACAAAAATATCAATAAAAACCTTATCAAATAACGCTTATAATAGCGAATCTATTATGCACAAGGACAATCATATGCGACTTAATCGAAAAATCGAACAACAACGCTTTCCTTTGTTATTCAACAGAAATTGGAAAAATTATTGAAAATATCGCTAATTATAGCCAATTTGAGATAAACAGCATTTTCATACCAACAATTTATGAAATTCTTCGATCTAAAACTATCAAATTACAAGTTAACTTGGTTGAGTCTAGAATTTCGTCCCAAAAGTGTGGTTATGATACTTTTAAATGTATTTCTATCATTAAAACGTCAAATTATCAACAAATCTCCATGGTTTATTAATTATTTGATATAATGAAACGTTTATGTCGATTTTCAATAGATGTTATTGTTGATTTCGGGGAATTCCGTTGAGAAATTTCCACTTTTCTAACAGTGGAATTGTCGAAAGCTATAAAGACGCCATTGTCGTGGCTTTTCTAAATTGTCAGAAAAACCCGTTTTGAAATTGTTTTTTTAAAACAATTAAATTTGCAATAATTTCGAAGAATAATTGTATTTTGCCGGCTCAACCCCCAAAAATCATGCATTGAATATGTTTGATAATTTGTGAACTTACATTGGATATTTTAGTCTGCACTTTCCCAATGATTGGTTGGACAAATTGTAGACCAATGGTCGCGACGCACTATACACGATACGTAACAATCTGGTTGTGTTATTGGTGTAGATGGCTACCACTCCCTAGCGACATGACATCGGTCGATGCCCTGTTAGCTTATCGATGAGCTAACCAGCAATACAGGCGGGAAACTTGTGGCCAATTACGAAACTAGAAAAGGAACAATTTGAATTGTATAAACAAAACATAAAACAATATCATTCCATATCAATATCCTTCAATAAATACAACGGATCATCATCTTGAAATATTTGAATACATAAAAATAATTAAAGCTATAATTCAGAACATTTTCATCGAAATTGGAAAAAATAACACAATTCACCACATTCAAAAAGCCCGCCTCAACGAGGACGCTACTTCTACACACTACCAACATAAAAAACATTAGCTCGATTTGATTCTAATTTTCCAATCAATCTATCAATAAACTGTTTATCAATACACAAACGAACCATATTTATCAGAAATAATTCGATATTGACATTCAAATTATACAGTCTGAGAAAATTGAAATCTAACTTAAAATTTTGAGATTCTCGAAAAACCTTCTTTTCTTTCTATATTTTCGAATTACGACGTCACCATTTTTTTCTGAAAACAGCAATCCAAGTGGCTAGTTATATTCATTTGTCGAATAATTTGAAGATCCTGTTACAAAAAATTTTGATTTAGAGGAATCTTGGATATATCAACAGTGACAGAGTGATATTTCTCCATCAATATTATCGCTGAGAATACCTGTACCAACATAAATTTTAGTTCTACTCAATAACTAGATGTCGTTTATCAAATCGGCGCGTTATTCGAGGTATAATGCGACTTTCTCCATTATAAAAAATCTTTGAATAAAATCTAACAATATTTAGTATTGGAAACAAAAAACAAAAGATTGTTTAGAAAATTAATTCTCGAATTTCTTATTCTTCTTCGATTTGAATTTCTACTTTACATGAAACTGTGATAATCTGGTAATTTATTACAAAATCTACTTGGAGTATTGAAATTATGTAATTCAATATGACATCATGTTTGAAAGACTTCTAGAGCTTTGAATATTGTTCTAGTTATAATTCTGATTATATCGGGTGTCATCTCTATGAATGAATCAAAACGAGAAATTCAAGATTTACATTCAATATTCATCGATTTTGATTGTTTTGAAATTCTTGAGGGGAATACTAAGGGAAGATTTCCTATAATTTGGATAATAATTCTATTGAATTTTCCAATAAAATTCAAGACTTCATGTTCCCATCAAACAATTCAATTAAACAACTCCATGATAAATTGTGTCGTGTCTTTGATAATTCTAGTACTTGAAAAACGTAAAGAGAATTGTTGAAAAGGATAATTATATATTATGGTGGAATATTTAAAGAATTTTCTTCGACAATACAAACAAATATATTTATAAATATTGTTTATTGAATCGATTTGTCTTTATGCTCCGTGAGTAAAATTATGGGAAATATATTCACTTTTTCTAGCATATAAATTGATGACAATAATCTGATGTAATAACAAGGTAGAAATCAAACAAATGAATAAATAATAACAAGTGTTTACATACAGGGCAAACACGAAATTGTTGGTATTATTACTGAATAATCAACAATGAAGGCTTAAAGACAAAAGAAAACGCCTCAATTACGTCAAGTGCTCGTTTATTTGCTCGAAAATAAAAGTTGCATTATTGATTAATTAGTGAATTGAAACAATAAAGCTGATGGTGTGCGTAATGGTACCATTTTAACAATATTTTCACCATTTTTCCCATAAACCCAATAATCTCGACCGTTTATATTTTTCTTGCGAACATTGCTATTATAAATATTCGGATTAAATAATGTATAATAAGACGGTGGTGGTGGTGTCATAAATTTTGTCTCAAATGGAAATTCATATTTATTATAATAATTTGTAATGAACAGATTTTCTCTCGGCTTGATTTTATTCGATAATCGATGATTGCGCTGGATTTTCGGCCGCTTTATCAATCGTCTAATCGATAATTCAACTACAAATATAATCAATGATAGAACAAAACCACCACCAACAATCTCATAAGTCATTATCAAATCCGAATTGCGTAAACGACGCTCTTTACTGCCCAAATCTAATGGACAAATTTCCGTATCCGGTAGCTGTTCGCGTAATTTGTATTTAATTATTCCCGCTTCTACCAAATGCTGGATCCTATAATAATAATAATAATAATAGGAAAAATTCAATTCGATTTGTGGAATTCGGAAAATTTTCTAGGAAACGAAAATTAATGTTTACTCACGTTGAGTCGAATAGTGGTTTGTATTTGAAATATTTCGAATAAGCGAAGGCCCTCGATATTTTCATCACATCGAATTTCGTTATAACGTAAGTACAACGATGTTCTTCAACAATGCCGGCTCTAGCCTTCCTCTTGTAGTCCTCATACATCGTGTATTCGATGATCGGTTTTTCGCGTATAAACATCATATTTTTCTCATCAACATATCGATCCAATATTAGATTATCGGTGGAGTTTAAATAGTAGCGTGCATCGCCTAGAGTTTGATTGTTTAAATATTTCGTGTCTTGTAACGCATTGCCTTTGGTCGTAACCCATGGTGATTTCTTTTCGCCGATATCTTCAGCTTTATTTATCGGTAATGTGAATTTGGATAGTGTTAAGAACGCCGTCAAATTCGCCGTATAAAACGCTGTCAATATCGTTATAAATATCCACCATGTTGCGAACAATAATCGAGACGAATCACTAATTGGATTCAACGTTGAGCCTTGTTTCAATAATGCACCATAAACGAACCATATACACGACGATAATGGGAATATTACACGATCATCGTTTGTTTTACACAATTTCGATTGTATATAAATGATAAAATGGATGATTGGGCCGACGATAAATAGCGACAATAATATCAATAGCCATACAGGTAAGGTGAACGGGGCCAATAAGCCTTCCCCAGTTGCCGATTCTTTTGGACGTTTCATCAAAACAAACCAATTACCGGTATCCAGACTTGGTGAATAGGTTATATCTGCTGTATATTTGGGTAATACTGGTAGAAAAGCCGCCGATAAATTCGCCTCCTTTTAAACAAAATACAATCCAATCAAAAACAATAAAATGAATCAAATTCAATGAAATTACTTGATTTTTCAACAAAGTCAAGACGCCGCCCTCACTGGAGCCCCATAAATTCTCTTTCGGTACAATTACTGTATAATTAAAATGGTATTTATTTTGTATAATGTCTAATAAATCGAAAGCAATACCAGTGCCGTACCGTCTATTTTCAACATCAAGACCCGATCCGCTCAATTGTTCATTCTTTCAATAATAATAAAAACAATTGAATAAATTCTAAATCGAAGAAAAATAAACCAAACTTACATTCAACGTTGCTACAACTAAATTTTCATTTTTCAAATCATCTGCTAATTTCTTGAAAATCGAGTTGCGACTGGAAATTTGATTCTGGACAATTAAATCGGTGGATGTATAATTTGCCGAATCATAATAATCGTACAAATCGAAATCGAAATTGGTCGAATTTAAATATAAAGTCGTCAAAACGATCTCTATTAAACCCATTTATATGCTGAATAGAAATAATGATACGTTTCTTTTTTTTTAACGCCACTTTTCATTTTTCAGAAAATACCGTATTGTTTGAAACTGACTGAAATACTGAAATATACCATATTCAAATATTGTTTATATTGATACGCATGTCTATTTTCTTGACGTTATTGTTATTATTACTATTATTATAATAATTGTTCGATCGTATTCTCCACAAACTTTGATCTATATCTCTGCGTGTTTCACAATTATTCATAATCGAGTGATCCAATAAACGAAAACGATAAATTTAAGAGATGAAGATACAAACATTGCGGAATATTATCGATTATTCACACAAAAACCATAAATACTGTAATTTTGGTCTATTTTTTGGTTTTATGGCACACGTGATTTTCGATAAATTGCTACTTATTTATTATTTCTATGTAATAGAATTGCTTCATTCAATTGTTTATTTAAGTATATAACGACTTTTTTTTATTTTTTGTACATGTATTGCTGATAACACGTGATAATGAGGGCTGTGGATAATGACGATGGTGTTTTATGATTATTTTCAAGGCTGAAACAAAGTGATTCCTGTAAAATCAATATCCAAATATTGATGTAACATTCAATTTTTTATTTCAACGCTCTATTTAATTGTTGTGAAAATTTGCCGATTTCATTTTCTAATTTCTTGAAATTTTGTTCAATGATGAGATTTGATTATTTTTATTTTCCAAAATTTCCAAAATCGGCCTATAGATACTTTTAATACGATGTTTGCCTAAATGATAATCAATATGATTGAAGCCTGTGATTTTCAGTTTTCCATAACGAGCCTCTTTCGGTAATTGTTGATATAATAATTCGACACCCTAAAGAAAAGAACTCACCAATTGAAAAATTTAAATTTAAATTCAATCAAAAAATAATTGCTCCAAATAAAGCAGGGCCGGACTTAGGATTTTCGTCGAAATATTTGCACTAATATTTAGATATATCTCAAGTCCACTCCTGTTTGGAATAATTGTATTACAGAAAGATCTGCAACATTATCTAAAGGTGGGCGCACATAAAACTATGTCGAATTCACGCTATTAGCGATCACATCGAATCTCTTCGATCCGTTTAATTTTGTACGAAAACCAATCGATTCTGTACGATTCGATGCTTAATGAGCTTAGTGTGAACATACCTTTAGAAATATAGCGGCAAGGTTATCTGGATTGATTCTGCTCGATTATCCGAGCATTAAATTTTTTTTGTTATTTAATTACCTCAACGTCGCAGTTCTTGTCATTTGTGCTGTAAATAAAAAAAGTTGGTACTTTTATATCGTTCAAAGGATAAGATGGTGGTGATTTTTGATTGTAGATTTTCATATTTTGATCCGCTCCATAATCATACATACGGAATTGATCGTTTGTTATTATTTGTGAATAATGATAGAGGATTTTTGTTGAAAATGCAGACGATGATACTCGTAGACAATTCGTCATAATTTCCTGAAAAATTTATATTTTACTTTTATTATTATTTTGAGTTAAGAAAAAATATAATGATAATCACAGGATCTGTTTCCTTTGGAGTATGGCCGAAAATCATCGATGAAATTGATATTAAATGCGATTCAGATACACAATTTAATGCAATTAATCGAAAAATCCTATTGGATAGCGAATCATAATTAAAGAAACTATAAATACCCATAATCTCAAACATTTCCTTGAAAGCTCTCCAATATTTCGTAAATGGTATAAAAGGTGCTGTTGAATTTTTCATATAAACAGATGGAGCCATTAAAATCATTAAATCAATTGATTTCTGAGCTTCCTCTGGATGTAAAGCTGAATAAATCAATCCAGTTGTTGTCGACAATGAATGTCCGATATAAATGATTTTCTTATAATTTATTTTGAACTGAATAAAATCAATGATTGATTTACAGTCATAATAGGCAATCTCATGAAAACTGAAATTCCAAAATTCTGGATTATTTTTGTTTAGATTTTTGTGCTTATTCGAGAAATATGTGCCGCGATTATTCGGCATCCAAACATCGTAGCCAGCGTTCCAAAACAAAAACGCTACAATCATTCAAATATTCATCGATAAATAATTCAACGAAATCCAATTACGAACCTGTTGATTGGTTATTTTGAATTTCCCATATAATTGAATCTGTAGTTAAGGGATGTTGTAATAGAATTGTACCTTTTGGATTTGATTTTGGTAAACGGAATATTTTCAGAAAATAACCATCATCTGTTTGAATTTGATATTCTTCTACAATTCCGATATATTCTCGCGCTATTTTTACCTAAAATATTTAAATTATTTTCCGTCCCCTTTCAAACAGATTATCAATAAACATACCACATCTTTCGTCAAAGTCTCTTCAGAAGAGAATATTAAGGCTGAAAAGATTACAATTTTATACAAGACTATCAAAAATGTCATATTTCTCGAAATTAACTAACACCAAATTAAAAGGTGTACTCAATTTCGTCAAATATTGTTTTTTTTACTTATACCTATAATAGTATAATAGATAAAGTAAGTATTATTATTTCACTAACACGAAAAAAATATTATCCATTTGAGCTTCGATAACAGCTGCAGTAATTAAAATTCGCCTTGAATGTTTATCGAAGAATAAATATTTGATTATAGTCGAGACGGGATAAGAAGTATATTGCACGATTCGTTTAAACTATGAGTACTATGACCTACTTTTCAAAAAACTGGCTCATAGGCGGAAAAATCACACCAGATACGAAATATTATCATTTTTTTGTCAAAAAGTGAGAAAAGCAAATTAGCGCTCAAGTCCATTCACAGAGGACTTACTGCAGAGCTTATGAATTTCTCAATAAAGCTCCCAAATTAAATTTGACATGTGCCTGAACTGATTAGAACTGTATAACACAAAAAAGAGCTGTTTGCTCGATTTAAAAGTTAGATTTGTTTTGGGGGAGAATTATGTGAGGTTGTTAAGAGTGTCCGTAGTTGCTAAATTGAAGATCTGTCAATTAGGATGTCACTAATTGATTAATTAATTAATTTTTCAAGCCATATCTGAAGTTAACTTGTCTAAGAACACTTCTGTGCCTTTGAGGAGTATATCAGTTTTTGTTTCAGTAGTTTTTGCTCTAGGGCTCTAGGTGGTAACACACATGCATACACCCCTATTCCTATCGTAGTCTGGAGAGAAGTCAGCGTAGGCTTTGCTGTCAAAATATTTGTTTCCATAGTAACAATTGTTTATCCATTATATATTTATTGATAACATTCCATCAAGTTCACTATATATTGACTTATGATGATCATTCGGGTCGCTATAGAAACGAGATGTTTAATTCGAAAAAATCAAGAATTAACTGACAGAAAGTTAGTTGGATGTTTCGAACAAAGCCAACGCCGATTTCTCTCTAATTCAAAACAATTATTGATAATCTTTCACAATAAAATGTACAAAATTGAACAAAAACAATAAAAAAAACACTTCAATCTTCCAAAATCTTTATTTCTCAAATTATCTAGATTAATTATAATAGGATCAATGAACTTACAATTGTCATTATAATAAAACAATTAATATTTGATATTTGATTATGACCTTTGGATTTTTGGCTTTTACAATAATCATTTAGATTAGCTCTAGGACCTATACAAGCACTATAACTCACAACATGTGCCAAATAATTTTGTTCAATAACACCTCTAATTAATTTCGAACCAGGTCCTTTGGCAAAAACTGCCACGTCTTCACCTCCATGTGTTTCGATGTCTAATTGATAAGTAGCCATATGTCGATATTTAGGATCATTCAAACGATTTGTATCATTCCGAATATCTATCCATGGTCCCAGAATTGATGCATTGTTGTTATTTTGTGAAAAATGATACGAAAATCCTGGTCCATTAGCATAAGTTAAGGTCAATCCTGGCTTCTTATCATCATCAACATCATCAATTCCATAGCCGAGGATATCATTACCTCTATTGGCGTAACCATTTAAGGTCATTGTATGTGAATGATCGGCTGTAACAATGATCAAAGTATCACGATCAGTTTGTTCCAGAGCTGTAATGATCGCCTCTTCAAATTGTACAGATTCTTCTAAGGCTAGACGGGCATAAGTGTCGTGATGAGCATGATCAATCCGACCACCTTCCACCATCAAAACATACCCTTCTGGATGTTTTTGCAGAACTTTCAACCCTTTATCTAACATTTGCTTCAAACTTGGTGTACCTTTAGGGCCTTGATCGCGCAATAATTCATACGGCATATGACCAGCATAGAACAAACCCAACAGATAATCACAATTATTCACGTCCAAATTCTCCAATTCTTCATTATTTGTGATGAATTGAGCCTTATCTGATTTGTGATTATCTAACCATTGTTGAGTCAAGTTCCGATTATCGTTACGTGAACATTTACTACTTTCTTCATGATCAACATAACCTAATTGTTGATAGCCGCCGCCCATTATTACTTTGAAATTTTTACCAGGGGCATCTTCAACTAATTGCCGGGCTATATCTTTACAATCGGCACGGATTTTCTCTGGTATTTCACTATCGCATTCCCAATCACGAAAATTAATATGGGCATAAGTTGCAGCTGGTGTAGCATGAGTTATTCGAGTAGTTGTGATGATTCCTAAAATTATTTTGGCGGTGAAATTGCAGTTTTCATTTTAGTAGTTTTGATTTATTCTATAATAAATGTTCACCTGTAGCTTTATTAGCGTTTTGTGCCCAAGTCATTATCGATTCCACTTTGCTTGCTTCATAAGTTCGCTTATCGAAGACTGTTTTATTCGATCTCACATCCAGCCCAATTACTTGATAATTAGTTTTAACACCTATTTCGAAATAATGATTCGATTAAATTCTGTAGAATTTGTTATTGAATCACATAAGTGGCTTTGCTAGTTAGATTTGTGGACAAAAATGAAATTTTCGAAAATAAGGCCTGTCGCTTGAGGAACAAGGCTCTAATCTGAAGAAGATCAAGAAGGCGAGATACAAGATTAATTAAAAGATGAAGAACGTGAAGGGGAAGAATGGCGGTAAACCACGAACAGAAGAAGGATAAATGTCGAGAAGAAAGACAAAAGAGAGAGCTTGTGGAAATTTGGTGCAGAGCCACCTATGTATCTGTTATTTCCAAAACAAAAAATTAACAATTTCGGGCTACCTGTGAACATGGCTGTAGCCGTTCCGGCCGAATCAGGTGTTTGCATGTCGACATTATAAGTCTAGAAAATTATTGATCGACTCAAACTAATTTCCATTTGTTGGCGGGAAAATTCAAATTCTACTTACCTTTGCTAGGGCTACATTTGGAAAATCTTCATAGATCAATTTGTGATCTTCGCCACTTTTAGCGAATTGCCGTTGCCCTTTATAAATGCGCGTCGACGTTATTGTCGGTATGCCCATTCCATCGCCAACGAAAAATATCACATTCTTCGCAACCGGTAGTTCGGGTTCTTGTTGTCTTTTCAAATTGTATTGGAGAATTTCCCCGGCAATTCCATACCAGTAATCTCGATCTATATAAAGTTTTTCGATGATTTTATGTTTATGAATTTTCAAGAAAATTTCAATTTACCTTCCAATAGCAATTTCTCAGTAGAGGTGGGAGCGTAATCTTTGAAACCTATTAGTGATCAAATAGTGATGAATTCAATTAAAAATGGACGTCACAAGTTCTTACGGTCTTGGTCGGCGGTAATGACAGCTGCTTGACTACTTCTAAACGAAATCACCGTAATAAATAATAATAACAGCATTTTTTAATTATTATTATTATTTATTTTTCCGAATCAGTGAAATACCTACTCGAATCAAAATTGAACTGCTTCGAAATCTATCTTGGAATATCGTTTATATATCGTTCCGTGATCATTTTATTACAAAGATTAGGTTTATTGTCTGTTTTTTAAAAAGACTTAAGGGGTGACGCAGCAAATTTGAAGAGTCATTAATGCGACAAAATGGCTGAATTTGAGTGCTTGTTTCTGTTGTCCGCTTTGAACTTGCCTTAAGTCCGCTCTTTTCAACTGGAACATGTACCTCAATTCATGTTTTGGTGTAATAATCGTGGGATAATTCTACAGATTGAACAATAATGCTAATAATTATATTATAATTATTATAAACAAAATAAAAGTGGATATTGCTCAATTGAGGTGAAAATAGTTGTTACCCAACCATTTATACAGAGTGTGTGATTATAGTTTATTTAAAAAAAAAGAGACACTCCAGAGAAAAATCTACTCAAGCGCCTTATCTAATTAGAAGTAGAATTGGCCAATTGTTATAGGGAATTTTATCACTTTTCGAAGGGATTATTCGGACGAAATATATCAACATCTTTTGTGAGACACTCTGTATTGTCGAAATAAATCTGTTGACTTAATAATAAAAATTGAGCCTTTCGATAAAGATATTTATTACTATAAAAAGATTAAATCATGTACATATTTAATTGATAAAACTATTACATTTTAATAATTCCTGTTTTATTGCATTTGTCGTAATTCTATTGCGATGGATAGCGATAAAGACCAAATAGAATTTTTTTTTCCTCATGTTGTCTTCGATTTGGGAATTGTTAGAGCATAATGCGATTTTACGTAACTGTTTTCTCATAATTTTTCAGTCTGTCAACAACCATGCTCAAGGACTCATCCTCTACATATATATGTATGTATAGAGCCCTTGTTTTTTCTTTAACATGTTAACAGCCGTACTCGAGTGCCTCCTATATTATATGACGAATTCTCGAATTTTTTCTCAATATACATTTTTTTCGTTGCTGCATAAATAACGGTTATACTTGACCAGTTGTCTTTTATAAGTGTTTTTTTTTTTTGTAGCTTGAACTCAACATAAGGGTTGATTCGATATCATAACTCATTCATGTGAATTTGAGTCATAGTCACTTTGAAATTCAATTGAATTATTGATCCCGAATCCTATTCTAAGTCATTCCAGATTTAAGCTCAAGAGTTAGTTTTTTTTTTCTAATGAAGCAAAGTTCTCGAATATTACCAAAAATAATTGTTTTTTCATTT
Organism: Stenodera caucasica; assembly: GCA_037414795.1. Lineage (NCBI taxonomy): Eukaryota > Metazoa > Arthropoda > Insecta > Coleoptera > Meloidae > Stenodera > Stenodera caucasica. Next base: position 16,256 of record JAZBGZ010000241.1, on the reverse strand, counting down.
AAGTAATTTTGATAGTATGATGTATTAGTGGGAATAAAATTATCTGTACTAGTTAGCTTCGATCATAGATGGCGTGTCAGCTCTAATAACAATACAATATTTAGAAAACAAAATATATTAATTATATAAAAAAGTCTTTGGAATGGTAACGATACAATTTTGGATTAATAATAATTTAAATATTATCATAAATTTGTTCATCGGCATCAGTTTGATTATTCCCATTCACATTATTATTACGTAAATATTTTAGTGATTTACATAATATTAAATATAACGAAATTGAATTGAGCACTAAAAATTTGAATATTATCACTAAGAATAATAACAATAAAAACAATAATCTCACTCAAAAGAAAAGTAACAAAAACAGCTTTAATTTCGGTATTGTTATAAAAATAACGTTGTCGTCCACATAAATCATAAATTAAGCTCGATATTATTAGAATTATTTCCAAAATCTTCCACAAAATCCATGGCGTGTAATGTTTACGATCACCCTAAAAAAAACAATAAATAAATAATAAAAAAAAAATTTATGATAAAAGTTTGGCGAATTACAACTTTCAAACCCCAATATAATTCGTAACTAGCAGACGCTGATATTAATAAATAACCCAACAATAAGACGTTTACGTAATCGTAATTTCTGAAGAAAACACTGAAAATGAAATTGATCGAAAAGACTGAAAGAATCTGAAAATTAATCCAAAATAAGAGCGATTATGTGTGGGATTTGTCGAGAAAATGCAGTACCAATCCTAGCACAGGAGCTCGCACATTGTAACTCCGGCGATCTGTTGGGAAATGCTGATTGTAAAATAACGCCGCCTTGATATAACTATAAAATAATTAAAATTAGGTTAATATTAATAAAAATTTGTAATAATTACATTGTGGACGCTTTCGGTGTATTTTCATTGTTTTTCGTTGTAGATTGCGACATTTTTATATTTTTATCTGTAATAAAGTTGGGAATAATAAAAAAATTTGCACAATATAATTGGACTTATTTACCTGTGGATGATGACTCACAAGACAGGAATCTAGCGTACTACGTTTCCCATTCATTTGTTCACTCAACAACAAAACCTAAGTGCCATCTAACATAAGCAATCAGAACTAGCAATAAATAAACAATTACAATATATAAAAAACTGTAAACATTTATTTTAATTGGGGATCAATTGGGGACTAATGAGTTTTCATGTTATCTAAAAGGTTGACATCTCAATTCTTGTTTTTGTTTCGATTCGTTGTGCCCGAAATAGAGAGGGTCACGACCCCTGAAGAGGTCGTCAAATTGTCCGACAACAAAACAAAAAGGGCTGACAATTGAAAAACAATTAAAAAAAATTATCGAAAAAACTGGTGACAAATGACGGTTTGAGATTAACAATACAGATACGGATCGAGATAATTCCAGCAAAGTTGGTTGGTCTAAATTGGGAATTTTCAATGACCGCGAAAATGCCATTTTAATTAAAGTTTATAGTGAAAGTCGATTTTCTCGAATTAGTTGCCACTGTATGTCAAATATAATTCGGAAATTTCCACCACTTAATATTATTTTATATCAAAAAAATTATTATTGACTTTTAATTAATAAAAATGGCGTCTTGTTGGCTTTATTATCGTTAAAACATTGATAAATAATCCGAAAATAGATGGAAATAGGGTGCGACCTATTAGGGTGTGTGGCTATATTCAAGTATCAATCCGGTTGTTTCTGAATGGCTTCGATTCGAAATAAAAGACATCTGATTCTAATCAGATCGTTATAACGGTATGCAACTAATAAATCAATTAAATGGGCTTTAGAGAATTGAAAATAATGTAAATCATAGTGATTTGTAAAGTTAATTAACTGGCAGTTGATAATCTCGCACAAAGTTGATTATAATCAGCTGCGGCTTTTCTCTTTTGATAAAAATAATTAAAACATGAAAATTTGCATGGAGCTGATTCACCATAATTGAAGCTTTTTGATGTTCTTTCATTCGGAAAATTTTTGATGCTTAGTAAAATGAATGATGACTCGTGGTTCGAGAAAAAAAGCTATTGAAATTTGATCAATAATTATCAAGCAAAAGATTGAAAATTTGACCAAAAAGTGAGGCTTCAATAAATAATTTTTGTCGTACAGCTCAAGAGACTGATTTCAATTTAATGAAAAAAACTGATGTGCGAGTTAGCTCTAGAAATTGTTTTTTTGAAAATACCCCTACAATAACTTCTCATTTTTGGATAAGCGAAATTTTTCTAGGTTAGGGATCAACTTTTTCAGAGTTTTATAAAGTAAAGTAAAATTTCCGAGATGACTGCTTGGAGTTCCGTTCGGATTGGTTAGCAGGCAGAATTTCAACCCCCATTTTCTCGCTCGCGCGCCCCATCGAATAAACTTTTTATACATAAGCCAAAAATTATCAAAATCTTGTTACATCGTCTTAAGTAGCGAAGGAGCCGATTATTTTACTGGCAAGCCTGCTTTTCCATTTGTGCTTGTATTCAATTTCAAGGGATAGAATGCGGGCTGTAGGTAATCCTGCAATTTTTTTTTTTTACTGGAAGCGGTAAGCCATTTTTATATTTATCATCCTTTAATCCCCGGTTGATTCGAACCATAAATTTGGAAATTTATATAGGCAAACAGTACATTTAAAAGTGCAAGTCAGCTGTTTTTGGAATTTTTGATATTTATCATGGATGAAAACGAATTATTCTATTGAGGCTGATAATTTGGCGAGAACGAATCGGCCATATTTTAATGATTGATTTTTTATTTATATTTATGATTAATTCAAATGAACTGACAATGTTTTCGTCAAGACGGTTTTTTATTTATGATAACTCAGAATTTTACCCAAGAAAGTTTGATCGAGAAGGAAAAAACGAAGCAGTTTCTGTAGAAAATTCAGATAAAGCTGAAAAAATACTGAAACTGAATGAGAATTCGAAAATTTCGTATTACTCAAAGAAAAAAGCGAATTCTTTGATTCATAGAATAATTTTGTTGCTAATTAAATAAACAATTGAGACAATTATCTAATTATTGGAATACAGTGTAATTTTCTTCGAGTTTGCTAACGAAATAAGAGAGAGAGTTTACTGTAGTTTAGACACAATTATGAAGAGCAAAACCGTTTTGATTAGAAAAAATTGTAATTTAAATAGATAAAAATGATGATTTTCAAGAGAATAATCCATTATGTTCGCTTGACAGGTAGAAATGTTGAAATTCACTTCCTGATGCATGGAAATTCCTTCACGAGGAAATTGCAAACTGCAACCTGTCAACAGAAAGGAAATAGTAATTTTATCATAAACTGCTTAATATAACTAACAACAATACATAACACGTATGTATGTACTCATATTGAATTAATGTGTACATAATTTGAAACAGACTCTAATTGTAAATTACCTGTTAAATTCCATTCAGAAATTTCCAGCTCACTGAAATTACATCAATCAAGAGCTCAACCAACCCACTTCATTTGTTTGTAGTCGAACAAACTATCTACAATATTCAGAATAGTTCTAGCTCATCGATTTAAAGGTCGTAGAAATCGAAACTAACAAGCAAATTAAAATCAAAAACTTTCCCCTTTGTTGAGAAGCCCATTTTAATTAATCCAACCTCAGCGATTTAAATGAGATATTTCAATTTGAGGCATACTATTCGATTTTAGACAATTATTAATGGTGCATGTATTCGAATAATTTCCAAGACTAGAATTATGGCCAAATCACTGTTCTAGACAATCGGCTACTCCGAAATAGCGAAATGTTATCAAGTTCGCTCCAAGGACTAATTATTTCTAGTAGTAATTCTCATCGCTTTGAAATTATCTCAATTAATGTCCTGCTTTATGAGCAGAGATTGAGCTGTAGTTTAGAATATTCGAAAGTTCTCTTATCAATTATCATGAATTATCTTTGAATAATTCTATTGGTTCGACCAGAATTGGTTCTATTTATAGAATTTTTTCACAAAATTTGTTTCGACTCGACTGAAATTTTACTCTGAAAATTTAAAATAGAAAAATATAACAAATAGAGGAATCTGTACGAGTCAATGAGAGCCCTCTATAATTTTTTCTTTAATTTGAATAGCCCCACTAGCCTCTGGAATCAGGGTCAGTTCATTAATCTAGATTCTAATTTTATGAAACGAACTCCATATCTAGAAATTATTCGTTCCACTTCGCATTCAAATAAATTACTGTTCTGCTTCAGAAGAGATTGAGTTTGACTAATCCGAAAATGTTTCATATCAAAAGATGACAAAATTTACAATAGTTGGAATTATGTCGCAGTTTTTTCCTGTGAGCGGTGTGTCGGTTTGACCGACAAAAACTTTAGGGTCGGTTAATCTGACATGGCGACATTTCTCACATAATCATCAGCAATTTCGGATTTTATTCCACTCAACTGTCTGATTTTATGCGATCGAGTTATTCATTTTTTTTTAAATTTTATTTTTGAAAACGGAATATTTTTCCATTCCTGCTGCTCGAGGTACGTTCCAAGCATTTTGATTTGTGGCAAAGAATTCGACGATTCTCCATTCATCCACCCACTTATAGTGGGGCGCTATTCACACATAAAACCCTATCCTCATCTCTATAATCATCATAATCTTGAGCATACCGATACGGTAGTTGAGCATGAAATCGGGATTCGATGATATTCGCTACCTAATCGAATTGAATATTTACATCAATAAACAAGTTTAAACTGAAAAATTCTGCTTCATGTCTCGATAATAAATTCCATCAGCTCGACAATATTCAATCTGAAAACAATAAAGATCCCGTCCAGACTTGAGACCCATCTCAATGGTCTATTAGCGATGTTTGTTCAGTTATTCATAAATGTTGACAACAATGCTGCTTAATCATCAACAGTTGAGCCAAATAATTCCAGGGCTTTTTATTCGTCTACTTCATTATCGTTATATTCATTATTGTTGTCATTGTTCTGTTTTATTCCGGAATAAAAAGAATTGAAGAATAGATATCGCGTTTTTATCGTCACACTAATTTTGTAAATACTGTATTCCAATAATTATGATTGTTTTGATAGTCTGTTGTTTAGTCGAAAATACGGAAAACAAGGCGATATCAATTCAACCTCTCACGATTGGTATTGAACTGAAGTAGCCAATAACAATAAAAACAAATTATCCATTCGAGAGTCTTTATTATTATTATTATTATTATTATTATTGTTATCAATGGATAAAACTACAAATGTTGTATAGAAATTTAATTCTGGTTTTCTGCAATTTATTTCTACCCCTTTTAATGTTAAATACTGATAGCCGTTTCTAAGCGATATCCTCGTTTTTCCAACATCAACTTTTATAAATTCCAATACCACTCACATGAATTTAAAGGATCTCATCTGGCTACTGGAACGTTTCCAGATTAAAATAGAAATAGTTCCTACATATAGATTCTTTCGTCTCTTTTATATTTTGTGTTCGAGAGGCTTTGTATTTTCTGTAAAAAATAATAATACCGGGTACAAAATCTTTTTAGAGTTCTTTTTTTCAACCTGTATCAAAGTCCATCCTAAGAATAGCAGCAACGTAAAAAATTTATTATTGCCTGATTATTTATAGTGGTAGAGCTCGTTTTCTTGTGTGTTTTTTTTTTTTTTTTGGGGGGGGCGAATTGGCGAAATCACGGAACGTCAAATAGGACACGCAAGAATGATAAATGCGTCATCCACACACTAGACTAGTGATTTGGAAGAAAATTTGCATTAAATTCGAATTAATTCCCAGATCGGCCAAAGTTGATTAACTGGGAGGTAAACCGAATCTAGATGAGTTGCTCTCATTTACCGTTTCAATTTCGATTGATCATCAAGAGATAGATAGATAAATCTTCATCAATCGATTAATCATTGTTCTTTTATGATTCTGTAAAGTCCATTTTTCATCAATTTCGCTCAATAACTCCCTATAGTCCCCGTACATATAATCCGATTTTGTTCAACTTACAACATGAACTTATCCAATCGTGTCAATTCTTCTTCCATAACTTGAATTATCCCAATTATGAACTAGAAAGTCACCAATTATACTACGATTCAGCTTCGAATTGATTCTATCAAAATTCCTAATCGAACAAAAAAAACTCATTCATTCATCGATAAATTGATGGGTTTTTGCGTGCCATTTTTTTCCAAATTATACCATAACAAAGTAATATTCATAGGGTCTGGGATGGTTCTTGAATGAGAGGTAGCGCCGGCGTCGCGACGTCTGCCTTTACCAGCTTTCGGTTTCAGTCTATGTCGCGATTCGGTACAGTTCTAGCAACTGTTGCTTGATAGCGGAAGATGCGCTACAATCGAAACTATCGAAATTTTTTCTCCAATTGGAAACAACAACAATAACAACTATAAAACTGGGAAGAGACAACATTCGAATCCGACGACAATAATGAAGTCTATTCAGTGAAAACGGTGAGAGTTCTTTACTAAATAAATGATAACGTAAAAATTGTTGAGTTTTGAATTTTTTTTAATTTCGAATCCTTTTGCAATTTTAATCGAACAAAATTCGACGTAATAAGCTGTAGATCTCAAGTTTGATACAATAAACAAAAGAAACAAAATTAGGTTATGACTAAAATATTATCTGGAATTTTTTAAAACGGCTGGTTGAAACTGAGATTGAAAAATGGTGGATGCGCCGGGCGAATCGGTCTAATTAAAAACACTCAAGACTCATTTTTTCTCTAAAACTGTTCCGATAACAACAGTTAAATGCACTTTTACAATAGGAAAATTAATCGACTCAAAAATCTTATTGTCATTTTGCTTTCCCAATCATCATGGAAAACTTTAGAACAACTAAACGAGTTAACGAACAATATCTTTGTCGTGATATCCTCCAATTTTGAGCCAATTGTTGAAATTTTGTTGTATACAATTTAGTAAATCTACGATTATTCCAATCAATGAATTTTGTTTGAAATGATGCTACAAGTATAAATAATGGGTGTCACTCTAGATTGTCATTTTTTTAAGCGTTCCATTATCATTTTTGTCGAACTCACTCAACAATATTTAATTGTAGTAAAATGGGGAAATTTGACCACATGCTCGTTTATTGGTCGTTATTGATGACGACCTCGATTAAATGATTCAAATGATTCGAATGATTGACAGAAACAGGAATTGACTAATCCCGAAGCCCTTATCAAGTATTTAATCGTATTTTATAATTACTGTCTAACCATTTCGAAACTAGTTTTCTGCATTGACAAATTTCAGAGGCATTCAACTAATTTCAAACTGATTAAATATCAATTACCAATGTGAATAAATTACGATTAAAGTTTATAAGTTTTGTGATTTCAATCTATTTTCAATAAGTTGCAATTGACGACAGTTTCAATATAATTCAACCGCGTTCTTTTCATTTATTTACGAATCAAAACTAATTAAATTGATGGCTTAGTTGGCGAACTTTGTTCTAGATTTGGTGATGGCGCAATAAAACAGTTGATATTGAGCTCCATTCACCGTTTTATTCCAACTTTGGCTATAGTCTGGAGTGTCTATTGAGATATACTCACATACGAAACTACGATAATGGAGTGGTATTTTGGAAATTTCAGCAATATGTTCGTTACAAATGATTCAACAAACAGTATTCTATTCGATGATGATGGTAATGGCGGCGATAGCATTAATATCAGCATCATATCATCGTCAACAACACAGGAAACATTAGTTAAAACCGGAAATTTGCCGCAATGGTACGAATCAGGAAAGATAATGATACCTCTGTATGCGATCATTTGCATGTTGGCCGTTGTTGGGAATACATTGGTAATTTTAACGTTGGTAAGTACGATATGCATTAAATCGATAATTAAAGCCGAATTAATAAAATCTAATTCCATGGAATAACTCATAATTTCGTCTACCATAAATTTTATTGTACAATTTTCTAAACTCCTGGACAAGTCTTGATCTCGATCACCATTCTCTTCAGTCGATAAGTCTGCGGCTAGTGACAATGAAGATGCGCATCGAGAACAGACGATTTGATTATACTGTTTAAATAATGGGCAATATTGCTGTTATTGCGGTCAATTTAGAGAAACTTAATAAGTTCCCAACTGTAAGTTTTAAGTAGTGAGAGGCAATGGAATTAAATCTGGTCTGATTAATTGACAAGCAAGAAAGCTTCTCTCTTTTCTATATTCTTTTATTACGGTTCTGTATCTTCGTTCAGTCTAGACTATTTCTATTACTCTACTCGACATTGGTATTAATTCGAGAAAATTCTATGCTCACTATAAGACAATTTCAATTGTTTATTTTCCGAAGGAATTAATCTTGATACTTTTCTAGAGTTTCCTCTGTATTATTTTTTGCCGATAATACAGGCAGATAGAATAATGGGCTCTGTACATGAAATATACCTGTACAGGTGGTGGGTGATAGTAGGCGGCGATTGCAACCATAAATTAGACCGATGTAAACGTTGTTATCTCTCAAGCTGGAACAGTTCATGCATAGTTTTCTTTTAGGTATTTTTCCGAATAAATACAACACCCAGTTTGAATTAGATTAATTGTGAATCGCACAAAATAGATATCGAGGAAATGATTTTTCATTGTAAAAGTGTCCAATTTTCCCAATTTTCAAAAAATATTTTGACAATTCTCAATCAACTCAATTAAAGTCTGTTGATGAATTGGAAATAATTCTCCAAAAAGTTTGACAATCATCAAATCAGAACTCTACAAAATGATGAAAATTCAACTGATGAATATATGTATGTTTCGAATGAAAAATAACCTCCTAAATCCTAGTGTAAAACGGGAAAATATGTTCGAAACGAGCCCGATAAAATAGTCGCTGAAAATCATGTACAATTTTGAAAAATATTGAGAACTTGTGGAAGCTCTACTGAGCACTTTTACTGGAAAATTTTTCTATTTTCCAGAAATTTTCGAGCTAAATTATCCATTCAGGAAATAATTCGATCATCCTCAATCAATTCAATTCGGGCCAATTCGAGATAAATTGTCTCCATCGCTGTTAAATGGGAATAATTGCTATCTGATTCAATTATCCCGCCCAAAAGTAGGTTACAATAGTGACGAATCGTGCGATGTATTTCTCATCGCTTCCGGACCAAATTTCATTATTTCAATGCAAACAAGTATATTTTCCGAGCGGACATTGTGTAACCGACCCACCAGCCCATTGATTTTATAAGTATTGGAAATGTTCGCAGTAACGCTTTCGATAGTGGAACAAGGTTTCAATGCACGTCTGAAACGACAATCTATGTACATATATTGTCGATATAAAGTGAATAGCACTTATTTTTATTTCTCGTGAAAATACAACCTTTATAATAATCATAAACTATTCTATAACCGCACAACAACAACAACAACAACAACAACAACAAAAAAACTCAACCAATTGTGTTCAAATATGTGAAGAACATATATGATGTTTTGAAAACCTGTAATTTATAAGTATTGAAGAAATCCAATTTGTTTTTGTCATGATTGCATGATTTATACCATTGTTGATGTTGTCATATCGACGATGAAAAATTCCCAAGCTTTCACTTTAATATCGATTTGGGTACGTTGCATCAATATAATCAATTGTTTTAGAATGGAAAAATTGTCGCAATCGCACCAATCGGAATTGTAAATTGCGTAAAGAGTATTTGATGCCTCTTCGCTCAAACAAGAGGCCGGCCATGTGTATAAAGCTGTCATCTGTAAAGTTAACGTTGTGAAGCACACAATCGATTTCGGTACTTCTAGTATATCCTTCGGACTGAAAAAGATTTTATTGATTAATTATTAATCAATTTCATTATAAAATTGGAGAAATACTTGTTTACGATGATGTTTAATTGTGAGCACATAAAGACTTCACTCAAGAAAAGTTGTACAAGCATATTGATGTTGTTGAACTCATTGAAAGTCTCTAAACATCTGGAAAATAGAGCTAAGGATCAGACAGATTCGCCTTTGTACGATACAAGAAATTCAAAGAGCCCGACATGTTTTTAACATTCACTTGAAATCATCTCAAATTCTCCAGACAATCCTTCCGAAAATGTAAACTCCGAAAGCTGATATTTTCGGTTATATTTTTTGTCAATTATTCTAAAAAAAATCTCGTCCAGTTTAATATTTGAAACTTTCAAAATTATTATCCTATTTAACTATTGCAACGTCTAGATATTCTCCAAACTATATTCTACCGAAATTTAGATTTTAATCCAGCGAAAATTATGAACAAAGATAGGAGTAGACAAGATTTTTCTAATAAATCAAACAAAATGGTTTGGAATAGTTGCTTTTGCAGCTTCGTTCATTATCTTTTACATATATGAGAACAAATCAATTTTTTTACGATTTTTATTTAAAACACGTGAAAAATTATCAACATCTATGACACGCTTCCAAATCGATAAGCTTTTATTAATGTCTTTGAAAAATATGAATCTGGCCTGTTCCACTCATTGTCAATAATCAAATTAACAATTTCACGTGCGAAATACGCATTTAATTTGACATTCGAGCATTTGTAATATTGTGTAATTCAAGAATCTCATTAGAGATCTGAAAATCGTAAACCAGTGGCTCTCAAGCTACGCAATAAAATCCCCTCGTTTATACATGAGCAACAAACCAAGGACAGGATCTAAGCGCCCTTAAGCTTGTCTCACTTCCTCACATCAATGGAAACTTGGTAAAGAGATTAAAAGCTATTAGTAAGAGTTATTATTATCATTATTATTATTTTATTTTAATTAGCTACTACGATCGCTGCATTATTCTCTAATATTTGTAAATATGTAATTTGTTTGAAAATATAACAAGATTCTAATTTATTTATTAATAATTATAACTGATGAAGAACAAAATTTATCACGATGAATAGATAAAGAATTTTTGCGTGACTCGAACCGACGTAGCAATGTTGACTTAGTATTAGTTTTATCGAGTCTAGACAGTTCTCTGTTTAACTTAGTGAAATTCGTATATTCGATATTAAGCGCGACAAAGACAGCAAATTTTTTTCTATCTATTTGCATCTGTCTTCGTCCCCGTATTTAATGAAGTGGTTGTGAATTTGTGGGATTCAACTTGTGAAAGATTCATAAGCGTGAAAGATAGAGAGTTGAAATTATTTAAATATGTTTTTGGAAATTGTCGTTTGGATGAATTCAAATGTTTCTGAAAGATTTCCACTTGAAAAAAAAAACTATAATTCGAAATGACAGTTTTGAAAATTGTCAAAATTCAGTAAATTGAAGAATATAGTGAATGATGAAGAGAGCAAATTACTAGTTTGAGGGTCACTGATCGAATACTTTTTATACGCGAATATCGTGTGCTCGAAATCTCGCATATACAGTCCGTTCCAACTAAGGTGTTAATGCTCCTAAAAGCCGTATTTTTGAATAAAAATGTAAAACAACTTACGAGATTCTTCAAGGGCCCACATGAGGCCAAATTGAATTCAATTTTCTTAATTTTCATCAAATCAAGCATAATATAAATTAAAACAAATGTAAAAGATGTTTGTAGGTAGGCAAAAAATCGCTTCATTGACCATTTACACTTTAGCTGGAGCAGACTGTATGGGAGAAAATCTATCCACTTACTCGAATAGAAAATTATGATGTTGGACACATTCTCTAATATCTTGTTGGCAACGTTTCAAATTTCCACCATTCAAATTTTTCAAATTGATATTACTTAGCCGAACTGATAATATGCGAAATTGTAATGAGAGTAACAACATAAATGTAGCGGCAAATAAATCAACTGATAATGATACTAAACAATAAATCGTTAATGTTAAACTATTGAAAACAACAAATAAAGGATATGGTATATAAGATGATGGTATTTTGCATATAATCGGTAAATCGTCAGTTATGTAAGGCCGTAAAGTGAATATAAAGCATGATAAATATCCGATAAAATAATAAGCATTTTGTAGTTTTTCAATTGTTGTTAATTCATGGGGAAATTGTCCAGCCCAATACCAGAATCGATTCAATTTATTGCACAATTGTTTCAATTGACGTCTTTTTAAAATTATAGTCAACATTTTAAGACAACCCTAAAATTTCCACCAGGTTCAAGCAATTAATTTAACTAAAAAAAATATATATATATATATATATATTTCAACTTACAATAGATGATAAATCGATAGCTTCCATTAATCTTGAGAATAATTTCAAATCAATTTCTTCTTCAACAATCAACAAAACCGTCAAATATGAAATTACAGTTGCACTGAATCCTATATAGAGTAAACGGAAAATCTTGAAATTTTCCATTGGATGAATTCCGATATATTTTGATGTTATTAGAGAACGTTCAATCCACTTTTTATAATTTTCAACTGTTGCCTCCATCCCGGCTGAAATTCAAAGAAATTATAGAATCATCCAACTACCCCGCCAACCCTTTTATAATCGAACTCTCACATTGAATAATTAATCGTAGAATTTTCATGACACGATCTCGTTAATTATCAGGTGTATTAATTAAAAATTCAACGTACATTTTTTCGTTCGACAACCAAAGGTGTAATTTCGGATTTAAATCAATAGAATTCTGAATGGCAATAATTGGATGAATTCGTCGAAATTCAAACAGTTGGAAAAATCTAGGAAATTTCAATTGAGCATCGAATTACTCGCTTAGAGCGTATTATAGCAACTTTCTTGATTAGATTGTTAATTGAATGGATTGCTTAGTCAAATAATGAAAAAAGTTCAGCAATGGTTATTTGAAAAGTTACAATTTTAAGTTGCACCAATCAAATAAGAAGATTTTCACTCAAACAGTCCATCAACGGTGCTTTGCTCAGATTGTATATTGTTTTTATTTTGTTCTTCAACAATTTCGCGATTAGTTGCTAGGCAACGGTAAGAAAAATCGACAGCGCAGCACCTTCGACTGTTTTAATGAAAATCTACTTATCTGATAGGTCCAATTTTGAAAATTGCTGTTATTTTTTATTAAACAACCGTTTTCGGTCACTCGTTTATTGGGAATTGGTCAATTGTTTAGTTCAATATCTGAAAATGAGACCCTGTTTTTTTATTCTTATAAGAAATATATAGTGGTTTTTGTTAAAGTAGCTCTTTTATATCACTTTGAGGTGCTTGGTAAATTTTTTTTGTCGCCACTTTAATTAGCTTTTATTAATGAAACTTCTGGTCTTTTCATCGTTTTTTTTTTCTTCTAGTGGATAAAACGATGGCGACTTTGATTTATTCGATCGTTAAGAAGCTCCAATTAGTTTGAATTTATAATGAAATTATTAGGGAGTCGATAAGTGTTTCTATCGATTATAAAAAAAATTGTAAAACAAAGAAATTGTATATTAAAATATGTTTTATTATTTATAAATAATTTACAGCTCATTTAATATTCATTTGAGATGGTTTTTTTATGTAAAACTACTAAGAAAAGTCGATATAGAAAGCCACTTGTCACGATTACATTTTTTTTTTATAATTTCCCACTGTAATTTCAAATAATAAATCTACATGGAACATTTTTAATTTATTATTTCCCTTTTATGTTTTAATTTTGATAAAAATAAATAAACTCAGCAGACGGAAATTTAATTAACACTCTTAAAAGAATTGAAATCCATAAATATAATTTTGAAGGAAAACAAAACCATTACGAAACAATCTGATTACTTCTCGTATGAAAACTTTTCGAAATGTAAAATTGCAAGAAATCAATTGTAGTTGTTTCGAAATTGTTCTCCTTAGTGATGCGTGAGTCAAATTTTAATAATCGTTGTTGACTCGGAAATTTATCTGTTCTCCCCAAAATAATAAGTTTCCTTGGCCAAATCTCGTTCCATTTCCAATCAGGCTGGATTTATTCGCATTTCTAATTATGCTAAACCATCAAGATTGACGTTCCAGAATTACATTTTAATTAAATGAGGACACAATACTGTGCCTATTATTTAGGCGAATAATTGAATGACGTACTAATTTTTAATTACTGTACGCATTCCATTCATTAATCAATCGATGAAGAGGGATATATACATATATAACTGTCTTTTAGAGTCTGTTTCAGGGGATAAATTCTCGTATTCTCCTACAAAATTGCCTTTATCTTGATTATTTCTCATTTGAAACTAGAAAATCGCATAAACTCGAACATTTAAGTTTGAAAATCCCACAATAATGGACTGATAATAGAACATTTTTCTACACATAAACTCGAGCTATTCTACCTGAAATTTTCAGTATGATATAATTTTGAAGGTGTTTAGAATACTTATCATTGCGTTGTTTATAATCTAAACTTTCCATAGAATTTAGTAAACAACTTCCAGCTGAATTTCATTGTTTTTGGGTAACAATTTGTAAGTTTAGTACCAAAAAACAAAAACCAAATACAATATTATACATATTATTAAACATTATTCTATGTAATGACTTTTGTTCGTGATAACAATGCTAATTTTTAGGGGATCACATTATTAAATAAAACTAACAATTAACAATGCTAATTTCACTATTATTCCAACTATATTGTTGGTTGAGTTATTGAAATTGTATTTTTTTCCAATATTATTTACATGAATTGTTTTTAATTCTCATATTAATCGAATAATTATAAATTAATTCAAGTGATCCTCCACCCCGACTCAATATATTTTATTGTTGGAAATCACATCGACGCATCCGAAATTCCACATTAATATTTATACTGGGTGTCCCTCTTATGACAAATATTCGACTGGAACAGTTGATCCAGCTATAAACCAATCGAAATTTAGCTTATGAGAGGAACAGCCGGTATAAATGATTGATTGAACTATTGAACAACAAAATTGAAATAAATGGGGATTCAAGGAAAGGTTGATTTAATTTGGAATTATACAACAACCATCATCTGTTTATCCATTAATAATTCATCCCCCAAATTCAATTTCAATAATAGTCATAAGCCAATTCGTTAATGTACCAATAATTATGAAATTATTAAAATTATTCAAGAAGACTTTGAGAGTTTTTTGTTGTCGGCTCTTTTATTTTACTACCCAAAGAGGATTATTGATAAAAATTGAGTTAGTGAAGTTTTTAATATTATCGCTTCTTCAATGTGAAACTCGCTACATAAAACTGAAACTCAATAATCGTCACGGGCCTGATAAATGTCATTATATATCATAGGACAAATTTTAAAGGACAAATTGGCAAGTTTTGTTCATGGATCATCTTCGTACAACAATTCCCAAAAAAGTTCGCTTTTTTCTTATCGAACTTTCGAGTTGATGTCGCAAAAGTAACACAACAGAATGTTGAGGTACTTGTGTAGAAAAAAAACCACGTGGACTCTGTCTTTTGGGAGAGTAGCGAGAAAAAACTCTTCAAGTATATACCAGATCTCTCTGTCATTTCACTTATCAGGCTATACAGAATAAAGTTGTTGGCAGGCTAATTGTTGAGTGAGTATCGTGAAAAATAATTAATTCAACTTCCTATCGAATTAATTTTGATTAATTGGAAATAAACCGTAACAGGAATTAATTAAATTCGATGGCAAAAAACATGTACAATCATGGCTTCACGTAGTGAAGCTATTACTGAAAACGGATTACATTTCATATGGCCTAATGTCGGAATTTACATATAATGAGCTTAAATTCTCTACAGTGGGATTCCGCAACCATTAGCGAGAATTTTTGCCACAAGTAATGTTATTCTGCGAAGCAGCTCCGGTTTTACTCCTACTTCCTGTTGTCGGATTAAGGGGCTGGTTTGTGTTTCAGCATCAAATACTCGAATCAACCTCTTTCCCTTATCTAGGTGAAAGCTCTATAAAATAAAATTTGATCTTCAAAGTCGGTTGAATGACTGAATAAAGCTTCAGGCCTATTCCACTTCGAACATGTCATCTGCAGGTCTGATAAATTCTTCCCACCATATTCATGTTGTTGTTTTTTTCAATTGAAATAATATTCATATTAATGGCGCAAAATTCTATCAAAAAGCAAAACTTCGATAAGGCTTATCTATTGATTTAACTTGTATAACAACAGGTTACTTGTTTCATGAATTATTTACTAAAACAAGTGAGCTGTTGGAAACGTTTGTTGATTGATTATTAAAGTTGAACTGCTGATATAAATTTTTTTTTTTTTTTGATGTCTAGAGGAAGAACAATTCGGATAAAAACTCT
>JAZBGZ010000240.1:12733-47149 GCA_037414795.1 Stenodera caucasica | reverse complement strand
TGAAAAAACGACCATTTAGTTGTAATGATATAGAAACATTACGTAAAAAAGGTTTTAATCATATAAAAGATTGGGATTCATTGAATTTTTTATTACCGAAAGAATATCGAAAGATTTTAGCTGATGTGCCTGAAATTTCTGAACATATCAAAATAAAAGATAAATCATTTATACAACAACAACAACAACAAAAACAAAAACAAAAACAACAGAAATTTCGACGACGACCATATAGTTGTGATTATACAACAATTTTAACAACAAATTCATCATCTAGTTCTAGTACAACAACACAACCTAGTAGCGGTTATCGTGGTTCATCGACTATATTAACTGATTCATCACAAAATAATAGTCCAGCAGCTCAATCAACAACAACAACAACAACAACAACAACAAATTTGAATCCGTTATTTGTTTATCGTTATGATAGCGTTACAAGTTCTGAAGCTAGTTTATTGATGAATAATGATCGACAAAAACCGATAACAACAGCTCCTCCTTTACCTGTACGTTGTGTTAGTTTACCACAACAAGATAATTTACCACCAAGACCACCATTACCGAAAAATATTATATTACGTAAAGATTTAGATAAACGTTATAGTTTATATGAAACTAGTGAAGAAGATTTAACAGAAGATCGAATTTATAAAAGGAAATCACTACAAGAACCGTATTATTTATCAACAACAACAACAACAACAAGACATAAACGATTTTCTGAGACTGAAGATGAAGGTGTTGATGCTGGTACAACAACAACATCAAGTAGTAGTATGGATGAGCCTGTTATCACAAAAACACAATATAAAAATTTCTTATCGAATATAACAAATGATGAATTGATACAATTGGAGGAATTCTTGAAAATTAGCGGCATTTCAACATCAGATAATGAGGAATTGAGTGAAGAGAATTTAATTCAATTAAAATCGTACGTTAGTCGATTTTTATCATTGAAAATCAATCAAAGTGATAAAATCACAAAGAATTTCGATAATAAACAATTTATAGCGCCAAATAATTCACCAAATGTTTCAGCATTTCTACAACAGAAAAACTATCACGTGAGTATTCTTATTTATCGATAATTTAAGATTATTTTATTGTTTTTTTAAATAAATTTCTAGATAAAAACATTGATGGATATGCCGATTTGTGAGGAGAGTGAAGGTAGTCCGAGTTATTCTAGTCCTCAAACAACACCTACACATAAAACAAAAACAAATCAACAATATTGTGATAATATAGATGAGAAACGTTTATTAATTAATGGTGTTAATGATGCAATTGAACAAATAATCAATCATATATCGATTGCAACAAATCAAATTGAATTAAATAAATTAAGTGATTCAAATTATAATCCATTATGTGCTAAATTGATATTAACAAAATTATGTCCATCAATTTATGCAATATTAAATGATAATTTAAAACCAAATTTAGAAACTAGTTTTGGAGCTATTAATAATTCTGTATGGCAAGTTGTAGAAGCATCAGCCCAACAAGGACCATTAACGAAAGCTTTAAATGAATTAGTTATGAAAATAAATAGTGAAGATATATTAACAGAAGGTCTAGTCAAATTTAATGCCTTCGTATTCGGTTTATTGAATGTACGTTCATTAGATGCATGGTTAAGTTATTTACGTACAAGAGAAAGTATAATTAAAAAACATTATGATAAAGATTCGATATTTATAATGGCTCAAAATAACGCAAATGTACGTACATTATTAGATACGTTAATAGATGCATTACAACCGTTAGCATTATTACCATTCCAATTGGATTTATTATTCGAATATCGTCAATTACATTTGAGTTTTAAACGAATGGATTCTTATCAACAACAACAACAATTGAGTCCGATACATAAACATCCATCGACGCCGATACTAAATTGTGATACAATTAAATTGAAAGAACGACCACGTTCTTGTGTTGAAACTGGCATAACAACAACAACAACAACAAGACCGAGTTTTAAATTAGGCGATTTGACACAAGCATCGAAGAAACGTTGGTCTGGTATATCGTTGAATTCGAAATTGTATCTAGTTTATGATAAATTAGCTAAAGAAGATAGTGAAGAGTATACAGATAGTTTGGAGAATCCTCAACAACAACAATATTGTAGAAATGATGATGATAATACAATAAATGATGATATTGAAAATGGTCCGGAATCATTAGATTCGAATATATCTGATGATAAACCGTTGAATAGTCGACGATTTAAGAAATTACAACAAAAATGGGAGAATTTAACTGGACAAGAAAGTCCACCATCAACTACAATAACAACACCGAATAAATCGAAAATTCCAAGACCTATCGCCACATCACCACTACATAAACCATCTGGTATACCGGTTTTGATATCACCAACTAGTAAATCGAATAATAAATCAATACTTAAAAAACCTACAAATAGTAATAATTCTAATAATATTAATAATAGTTGTAAAAATAGGAAATCAACAGTTACAAGGTAATTAATATACTTTTTTAACTAACAATTTTGATATTGTTTTCGATTTTAGAACTAGTCGTGTGGACCAAATGGAGAATAATAATGAATTACAAAGGCATATTCCGAGACCTAGTAGTTTACCATATAAACCAACAACAACAACACAAAATACGAAAACAACAAAATTAACACCACCCAGACGAGCAGCTTCTAGTTCATTAAATCGAAAAGTTCTACATAAATCAAATTTACCAAAGTAAGTCTAAATATTTCAAATTAATTTGAAATTCGTGAATAAGCCCTTATCCAATTTATCTATTTACAATATTTAGGTATTATCAACGTAATGAAAATAGTATACTTACTAGTAATTCGAATTTCTTCAGTATTTTTCACGAATCAAAAAAAAATTGTTCTAGAATTCACAAAATGGTACTTTGAAATTTTTGTTTTTTTAGGTTAGATAATTTTAAAATAAATGTAGCGCTAATTGTTGAGCTACACCGGAACTACTTTGTATAATACCTACTTGTATTATATGAAGTTCGCGCGTTTCTGTCCTTCATCGATTGAGGTTATGTTGCATTATTTTGAATTTATTAGAATTGTTCAATTTTATTTATTTTTCTAAATAGCCCCCAATACCCGAATAATATTTTGGAGTAATATCGATTTTTGTTGATTTCAGAGTTGTGCGAACGTTGTCGCATCGAGTCCCATCGGAAAGTGGTCATTTATCTTACAATGAAAATGAACGTTTAAAAGTTATATTAGAAGTCGATAATAAATGGTTATTGTGTTCGAGAGGGACACAAAAAGGTCTTGTACCGAAATCAGCAGTTATAGCAGCTGATTTTTAGGGTTTGGAAACTTCTCAAATTGTAAATAATACCTAAGTTGTACATTATTCATTTGTTTTTTTTGTTTTTACTTTACATATATATACAGACTGGATTTGTGATTTTAATTAAGTATTGTCTTGGAAATTGAGAGAAATGAGTATTTTCGAAATAATCCTTAATATTAACAGTTGTTTATATAATAATATTGATAATAATTACAATAATTATAATACAAAGCAAGTATTATGTAACAGGAATTGTTAATGCTTTTTGCTGTTGTTGTGAGCTAAGTGATATTTATTTTTAGCTTTATTAGGTGGTAGAATATTGTAGAGAATTCGAAAAAGTATACAATACTCCCAATTTTTCGTACTTATCCAATTAATCATTTTATTATAAAAATATACCTTTCTCTTATTGTTAGTCTTCGAAAATGATTGAATCTTTATTGTATTTTTATTTATCTTGAAAAATCTCAAAGTTAAATTTCTGAAAAACTTGAATACAAGTGGGAAATTTAACCGAATTGCGAAAATCATGCACATCTTTCTAACAATATCTAAAACATTAATCAAAGTAGCATTTAAGAATCTATTGATCTTTTTTTTTGTTTGATCTTAATTAATAATTAATTAATTAATTAATAATGCACTGTTGCATGACTGGTCCGAGTATTTTAAAGAAATACTTGAAGGATTCAATCGAGCATTGTTTCTAATTTCGATTTTCAAATTTTTATGATAAAATGATTAATTTTTGTGCTAAATTGTATCCTAGTCCTGATTATTTTTGTGTAGACGCAGTTGAGGCCTTTTTTAAATAATTGTTAACTATTTACTCCCAAATTTTTTGTATTTATCCGCAAATCTTTATTTAACGCTGACAATTATATATATATTGAACTTGTATATATTCAATTGATTAAACAATTAACTAATTATTATTAATTAAAAAAAGACAAAAATATATGTTTATGTGATAAACAAATTGTTCGATTTAAAAATTCGTTTTTGTTCGGACAATTTATTTATTGTATAATAATTAGAATATTAATTAATTGTAAGTGTAAAATTACCAAAGTATCGAACGAGCGAGTTTACCATTTTATTATTATAATTTTCTCGAATTTATTATTATTGTATTTTTGTTTATTTTATAAAAGGTGCATTATTTCTCACCATAGGTGCCATAAAAATCGTCTCATTTACTTTATAATTCCGTTTTCAATTTTTTCTATTTTCGTTTTTATTGATATTCAATTATCAATCAGTCGAGATATTGTAGTTTGTAGTAGTCGAATAAAACTGTATAATATTTAAATATTATTGTCTTAATAAAGAATACAAGAATAATTCGATTTTGATTCGGTTATACCTGATATCCTACAAGAATCGACCCAGTTTTTATTCTATAATAATTCAAATAAAACGAATTTATTGAATACAATCAAAAATATGTATTTAACGAATAAAATAGCCTCTCATTTATATAATATAAATATTAATTACATCCAATAAATCTCTAATTCTAGTTAAACTATAAGTTTATTAATTTACACAGATTCATCGACCAGAGTAGAGAGCATCCGCATCATAAACAGCACAACGTTTACATTGCGGATATAACCTCAATTTGTTATTGTAGCATTTCGGTGGGATATCCTGTAGTTTTCGTTTTGTACAAATATTAGTAAATAATAATAATACTAATGGTAATTCTAAAATAGCAATTCACTATTTTCGAATAAAAAATTTAAAAATCGTAAGAATCGGTCTCGCTTTTCTGTATTTTAAATATATATTTGTAGACTAATCCGGCAATTACTCCACCAATTATAGGTCCAGCCCAATAGATCTAACAACAAATTTATAAATATTTTTTGTATTTGTAGAAAAATCGACCAGTTTACCCAATGATTTTCCCAAAGGTTCATGATAACAGCCGGTCCAAAACTACGAGCTGGATTCAAACTGGAACCAGTGAACGGAATCTACAATTCAATTATTAAGTAATAATTTTGAGTTTTGTTTTAAGATTTTGGACTTACAGCACTTAGATGACATACTGTGATACTTAAACCGATAGCTAAAGGTCCAGCTGATTGGATATCTTTTCGACGTGAATCACAAACAGCATGGATCACGAACAACAATAAAAATGTGAAAACTGCTTCAACTAAGAAGCCTTGTAATTGGGTGATGTTGACATCTTTATTTGTTATGCCCAAATTGCCTTCGGAGCCTTCCGATGTCATCAACTGTTAAATAATAAACAATAGAAAATTGAAGCATTAATGCTGATTGAATTGTTGTTTTCACGGTCATAGGATGTCCGGCAATATATAAGAGAAACAATGTCAATGTTGACGATGGCATGGTGCAACAGGTGGTCTTGCACATGACCGCTAAGGTCAGTGGCGCGTATCGGCCGCAGATTATACAATAACTACCTATATGTTTAGTACTTTATTATTTATTCAAGTTCAATATTCTGTACTTTTTTCTCTTCATTTTACAACAACAACAACAAAAATAAAAACAATTGTGATTTCCCAACAAGATTTATTATTAAACTAGATGAAAGAAAGTACCTTTCACCACTTTCCGGAACATTCACCTCAGCTATTTTATTTTCTTCTAATTATAATATAAATTGTGCACCTCAATAATAAAATTGAAGAAAGTTGATCGTTTGAAACGAAGCATAGAGCTACTCTTTTTTTTTCAGTTTCAGTGAAATTTCGAGAAGCTCTAAAATTGCTAATAGAAGCCACACCTGTGAGGCTTCATTTCTGATTGTTTCAGCACTTTTCTATCTCTATTCCACATCAATCAAGCTTTGAGTTTTGATCAATTGAAGCGAGATGGATGGAGAGAAAGGCTCATGATAATGATAATAATAATAATAATGAAATTGTTGCAATTAAATTTACTTACTCTTAATACGGCTGCACCACCAGCAGCTCCAATACATTGAGCCACAATATAAAAGATGGCTTTCAATAATTTAACATCACCAGTTACGAAAAGACTTAATGTAACTGCTGGATTAATATGGCAACCGCTCACATGGCCAATACACTGGAAAAATATAATCGATAATTAAATAAAAATAAATTAGTTTATTATAAATTATCAATGTTTACAACATATCCGTTCTATTCAATAATGATGAAATCGTCACGTATGTCTAGAGGGTATTTGCAATTCATTTGATAGCCGAATAGACGTATTTAAAATGAAAATCTATAATAATCAATAAACGAGAATTCTCACAGCCTTCAACTTTATAAATTCGAACGATTATTACCAATTTATTATCGATAAATTTTGCAAAGTAGCATAACCATAATCCGAACTACTAGTACAGATGCAGTACGGATTAATCGACACCAAATCGATCGATAATATCCGAACTATCGAGATAATCACCTTTACAACAATCAATTCCGTAGATAAACCGGAATTATTCGAATTAATATACCCAATTGAGGTTATGTTGTATTATAATTGGTGTGTTTTATTTCAAAACAAATGAATGATGGAATTAATTCGCAACATTACTGATTCAATCATCGATCTTAATGGTTTCAAGAACATACATATAATTTCACTTTAACGTACTCTTAATTAAGAAAAGGTGTGGCTTTTTGTAGTTTGGCTCAATTAACGTTTATAGTTTTATTTATCGTTCATATTTCAATCTAAATAATATCGGAAGCATTCCAATTTATTGAGGGGGGACTTTAGAAAAAATTTATTTATCCAGTTTCAACTGCAAAAATTTAATTTAATCGATACGTGCAATGAATATAAGTGTTGATTTTCTATGATAGCTGTCCATTCTCTATTAATCCATTTAGAGTTAAAGTGAATGGAACAGTTTTACATTGTTGTGATTTTTGTAGACTATTTCACATTCAATAGTCTAGATTTTAATTTTTTTTTTTTTTTTTTGTCCAAGATTTATTGTTCGATATCAATTGATTTGGTGACTATTTGTCTAGCTTTATTGTATTATCCAATAATATGACTTGGGGCGAAAATTTTTTGATTCTAGACTGAGAAGCTACCTACTCTGAATCCGAAACTGTGCCACAATTATTTCGAAATTGTAACCTTGAATCAGATGGAATAAAACGTAAAGAAACAAGTCAATAATAATCTATAATAAAAATAATAATGGAAATATTCCAATTTTTATTATAATTATCGATTTATCTAATAGGCAATCGATCAATTAGCCTATTTTCGATACAAATTCTCTTTTATTTGCGCCATTTAATTGTTGAAAATCGCCAATTTAGCAAAGCCTCGACCTTAATTTCCCATCCATCATTAATCAATTATACAATTTCGTCAATAATAATAATAACAACAAATACAACATCGATCATAATGTCCAATTAATTCATCAAATTGATGCAATCGATACTTTTCGAATTTGTCGAAATAAAACGGCTCAATTCCAAACTTCATTTATAATCAAACATTCACCAACTCGATCCTCGAATTGATCCCGAACTTCAATTATCAAGGCTATTGCGATTATATTCTCTAATCTATAGCCAGACCTAAATTCAATCTTCCGAGAATCTCTTGAAACAATTGATACAATCTTGACGAGTTGATCTATGGACTTATCGAAAAAAAACAACAAACAAATCAAAAAAATTAACAATATTCGATAATTTTTTTTTTTTGATAAAAACAAGTGTTGTTTTCGACTCATTGTAAAAGAAATCAATCATCATTTGTCAATGATACGATGTCATGAATAAAATTCTATCAAATTTAAATCAATCAATCATCTAATAAGGCGAAAAATTGCATCTGTACAATTTAATGAGAAAAAAATAATAGAAAAACAAATAGTAATGTATGTCAATTGTGATCAATGACTACAGATTGTTATGTAATTAGGCCATTAATTGTTGGAAATTCTAGGAAAATTTCGAGAAAAACTACAACTTTCGTGGACATCCGAATCGAAATTTATTATAATTATTATTATTATTATTATTATTATTATCAATTATAATCGATAGAGATTGATGCTTTTGAGCCATCCAACGATAAAGTAAAAGTTCATTTCACTATGAAGCATCTTTAGAAACCTTGGAAATAGTTGAGTTGTTTTTATTTTTCTCTTTTTTTTCCAACCATGACATTAAATAAATAACTATCAAACAGTGTTTATTGTTAATTATTAATTATAATTTAAAAGAAATTTAATTACAAGTTAATAATAAAAGATGAGATGCAGCTAATAGGGGAAAAGTAGAGCGAATTGGATCAAAGTCAAAAATTTTGCCCGGCTCTTGGACCCTGCCAAATCGACATTTAGACGTACGATTTTCAGTGAAACTCCTCCAATTGAGATAAGGATTCGATTCGAATTGCACAATAATCAGATTTAGAGCCAATTTTGCATATTTATTTGAAATATTTGTGGTGTGAATCAAAAGTATTGACATTTTGCTAGGATAATGAGGTCGGGCATGATTTGTGAAGTGTCTTATTATAATGTACGAATTTTTTTTTGTAGAAATACAGCAACAGTTAGAGAATCTGCAAGAAACCGATAGAATATAACGTAATCCCCCATAATTTACATTGCCTCTTCTAATTTATTTATTTATTTATTTATTGAATTTGTTTGTAAGTCGATAATGTTTAAAATGAATTGTCTTCAAGACAAATGTTGTAAATATTGACAAAATCAAGGACTTCAATATTACATAAATTAATCGGGAAAAACGCACAATTTTTATTTAAACAAACTGAATTGTGTCAAATAAAATCATTAAGTCAATAATTTGAGCACAACAAAGACTAATTTTAAGTAATACTTGAGCCGTTTCTAGGCTAACAATCACGTTGATTTAAGTAATCTCGAGATATCTCCTTACTTAATTAGAGGAGTAACTGACTTTAGATAATAACAGCTACCGTTTCTCTACTTGATTAACGATAATCATCGTGTTTTTTGTTTTTTATTCTATAATATTATAAATTTTGCATTAAATTTGGTTATTTATAAAGAATTGCAACAATATCGAAACCTGTTTTATAAACACACCTAAACTACTATTGTTTCTAATATAACAATTCAATAAAATAAATGATGTGGAGAAGAAGAAAGATCAAAGTGTAGGTAGAGATGTGATTGTCAATAATTATAGAATTTGTCAATAATCTATTCGATATTCAACAATTCCATCATCCATTATAATTAAAATTGAATCTCAATATTGAATCAGCAAAATAGCTCCAACTTTTCATGTAAATTAATTGAAAACGGACTTAAGTCTTATTGTTATCGGATGTAATTATCTTCGCTTTATTATTAAATTTATTGAAATAACGTGTCGGTATTTCTAATAAAAAAACAATCCATTCGGATGAAAAGGATCGATCCTCGATTTCGATCTCGGACTCTAATTGTTAGGTTAAAACATATTTGTACTTACTTGTGCCAAAGTTGCAACAGTTAGTCCAAAAGTCAATGCAATTTGTATAATTTTGGCCGATGTCATTATATCAACCGGTAATGATATGATTGATCCGCAACCGATCAAAACCAATAGAAAAGTACCAATAAATTCACCAATCAACATTCGCCAAATTTGTTTATTATCGGTAATTTCGGCAATACCCAAAATACCATCAGCATCTAGAACAAATCCAATTTATTTTAATCAATTACCATCGGTCCGATTATAGAGGTGATACAAATCGAGGGGATTTATCGCTGGCTCACCTTTTAGATCTTTCGCCATTGTTATTCGATTATATATTATGAAAAATTGTACAATTAACACACCATTTAGATGAGCCGATTGAGCAACACTTGTAATTATTGGAATTGGAGACGAAAATTTTCGAGATTTGGATATCGGTCAATAGTTTAAACTGAATGAATCGAATCGAGGCTCACTAAACAGTTATAAAGAGAGAACCGGCCAAACTACCTTGCCCTGCCTTACGTCGATAATGAATAGAGCCGATTCCTTGCACTTGTAATAGAGATTTTTCTATAGAGAAATGGAAAAAATTTTATATAAACGGAGCTAAATCTCTAACGAAGTGGGGATCCTCTAATTGAGATCGAATCGGAAGAGCCATTCGCGATTTTTTTTGACGCAGAAATGGAAACAATTGGCGTATTCTAGACGATACTATTATTATCATCATCATCATCATCATCATCATTAACATCATCGGAAATGATTAGCATAATTAAAGCGGCTTCTAGTCATTTTCCACAACATTAACTTTTCGATTAGACGAAAACAACACAAATTATAACTAATAATTAATAGCTGTCGGATTTCGAATTTAAGATGGGCGAATTCGTGTGTTAGATATTAATTTTTATTATCAACCTTGATCGGAGTTGGATTTTTTTATTTTTAATTTTCAATTTACTCTTAACTCGAATTGTCAGTATTTCGAGTGTTTCACAAATATTCTCTATGAAACTAATTGACATAATACGCAATATCGAAAATTCAAATAAACATTTTCGATAAATAATTAATACTAATTATCTATGAATAATTAGTGTAATTTCAATTTAGAGATTATTTTGTTTGAAACTAAATCTGAATTTCATCAATCGACTTTGAAATTGTCGAAAATATCATCAAAGTAGGCTACGATTGTTTTTTGTCTTTTTCTATCAATCATTAGATCATCAAAACTGACATAATAAAATGGAAGAATCATCTTAATTATTTAATGATGGTGATTTTTTTTTTCATCTACTGTAACAATTAATAATTCGCAATAAACGGATATTACATAATGATTATAATTGAAATAAAAAAATCGATAAACTCACCCATTTCGTTATTTGTGGACAATTGGTCCGGAATTTCGCTCTTCATTCTCGATTACAATAATTAATTGTTTCGAATAATTTAACTAGCATTTAAGTAGAGTTTAATTCGGTGATTATAAAACAAATAAGATAAAAATCGAGTCTTGATTAAATATTTAAATATTAGAATGATACCAAACGGCTCTAGTAGAGATCTTGTGTAATATTTTATTATTGTTTTTTTTCTTCTCTCTCTCTCTCTTGAAAATTAATTATTATTCTAAACAATAGCTAGAGGAGGTGCAGTCCGATTTTACAAGGACTTTTACAATTAATCTATGAAAAATTTGTTTTTTCGACGATTTGGGGAATTCCGGTAATTAACGTTCGATTGAAGTTGAATTTTTCAGGTGAAAATCATTACGAAATAAATGCAATATTTAATTTAATGTAGGTAGTTATCTGATTTTTTTCTTATTGTTAGTGTAAATAGTAGTTTTTTTTTGTGTAATTGTTTCGGCAAATGTTTATTTTATCATCTTTCTCAAATAGACGCGACTATAGTTATGTCATCGATTCGCGAATTTGCTGATAAAAACGATAAAGATTCGAGAAAATCGAAAAATTGAGATTATTTATTGAAATAGAATAGATGAGGATTTGTCGAAGAATACTGTTCATGTCATCCCTTTTAAGTGAAAAGGTGTAAATTAGGAGAAAATTGTAACAAATTATCTGTAAATCTGTCTAGTTGTCTCTATTGTTCTTTCAATTATTTTTTCGACAGAAAATATTAAAATATTTAAATTATTTTATATTTTCAACGAAATTGTTGATACAACCTACAATACTAAATAAATTTTATTGTTTATATAAACAAAATTGGCTCCACAGTCGTCTCAAGATATAAGGGAAAATTTATAGTTGTAATTTATAATATTTCGCGAAAATTTCGAAATAGAAGCCAAATTTCAATGTTAGGTCCTCAACTTTTTACTTCTGTGGGCCGAATTTGCATATTTCGCAATAATAATAATAATAATAATAATAACAATGATAATAACGTAAATATCGGATAATAAGATTTCTAGAACGGAAATTTCAACATTGATCCATCATCGATGGATTTTGAAAATTTTGACAAAAATTAAACCGAGAAAATATTACAAAATCGAATTTTCCTATAATTGTAATTAATTTCCAACATCAGAAATAATCTATAATCGATTTGTTATTTTTTAATATTCCGGTGATGTTTTACATTTAATTTTCAACAAAATAAAATTAAAAATAAATAAATAAATAAACACGAATTGCGTAATCTTCATCTAATAGAAGTAAAAAACTCCTGTCAGACTCTCAAATGATTTATTATTATTTTTTTTTTTTAAAAATATTACCACTATTGTTGAGAATATTATTGTTTGCAAAAAACATACGAAAAAATTTGGGGAATAACAGATAATTCGATTTTAATATGTTATGCAGAAAAACTGATCAGGTTGTGGAAAATATCACGATTTTTGTTTCGATTCGACCACAAAGATGATGGAATTCTATAAAAATTACACCTGGAAAACTACAAAATTATTTAATTGAAACAATTAATCAATTAGCTAACGGCTATAATTATTATATTCGAGAACTGTTTACTATGAAATAAATTAAACTCAATAATTATTGTTTTCGAGTAGAAGAGTTGGGGAAATATTGAATTTAAAAATTGGCAAACCATTAAAGTAACGCTTAATAATTTAAAGTGTTAATCAACAATAATCGCTCATCTCTAAAATAAATAATAATAATAATAACAATAATAATAAAAATCTTACAACATTAGAACAATAAAATGAATTTATTGTTGACAAAATTTCGAAAAATTTGGGATAGTAGAGGTGTGTTTAATTGCCAAATGACCAATATGTTGCTAAAGACAATTAGTCATGTTGTACATTGAAAAATTTTCATGATTCACAAAAATTATGGTAAAATGAAAAATATCATCCAACAATTATTATCATTATTATTATTATTATATAAATCTGTATATTCATGAAATAGGTACATGAATATTTTACTCTAACACAAACACCATGACATACATTTCAAAATTTATATATATTTATCGAATTTTTCAGCTGAATAATGACAGAAAGGTCTCTATATTAAGTGGAGCTGTCTGAAAATTTTGAAATTTCGACAAAACTAAAACAACCGTAATTTAGAAATCCATTATTATTATTATTATTATTATTTTTACTATTATCATCAATAGAGATGATGATGATGGTAATAGTAATAATTATACGTTAAATTGTAATTAAATTGTGAAGACACACCTCTGCCAATAATAACGGACATTTATATATTTAATTAATAATTAATTATTTTTATGAAAAATCCGTATAAATAACATTTAGATATGACCCATTTTTGGTTACCATTTTGCCAACCTTGAAATTGGCAATTGTTACAAAATCAGTACCTACCCATTCGTATTTCAAAAGTTATTTTTTTTTCCAATTAAAATCACATTAATATTAAAGTGCTATAATATTTTTTTCGTCAATAAAATAATATAAATTGGTCGTTATACGAAGGTGGTCATCTTCGTTTTTAGTGAAAGTAGAATACAATTAGAGGAAAATTATTGTAATAGAGACATAATGAATGGAACGAATAAAATGTAATTTTCTTTTTTTTGAAAATAAAATGAAAACGAGAAAAATTGTAGAATAAATACTTAGAAAACGGCACACTAAATCACTGTTGTGGATTGATGATTTGATGTTCATTATTATTATTATAAAATAACATTCTATTAAAGTTGACTTTCTACAACAAAATTTATGATATTTGATTACGATTTTATAGAGAATAAGCAAGTTTTCGATTTTTCTTCTATTTATAAACTTCCGCACCACAAACGCTAACGTACTAGAAAAATTAGTACATTAATTTAAGTTGCGGAAGATCCCAGCTATTAGATCAGGTGAAAGTGTTAAAATTCATCACCTGTTGTTAATAAATCTTCCAAATTTTTCTCAAGTTTAATTTAAAATTCTAAATAGAATTCAATTTAATTCACACATCATTTGTAGTATTTATCTATCCAATTATTGTTCGTTAAACGTAGTAATCGAATCACAATTATAATAAAAGGAGGAATTTTTTTAAATTATTAGTGAACAAAATTCTATAATGTGTTAATTCATTTATCATATTCATTATAAATAAATTTGTAGGCATCGTAAACATGACATATGTAATTAATAATTAATATTCATGTGGATAAAATATCAGGTGGTCCAATCGAATTTTGATTTGAATATAGATTTACGACTATATTTTACTTAATAATAATCCTGATCTTGATCATCAAACTTTGGGAAGTCCCGTTGATTAAAGGGAGGTAAAAACAATTGTTTATCACCTTGACAATAGTATTTCGAATCTCATGATTCAAATAATTTTCTCGTTAAATTAGCAATTTCCCGTAAGAAACCGTGGCATTTTCAAGGTTTCTAGATGAATTCGATTCTTTCAATTGAATCAAAAAAAACGGAAAACAATGACTATAGAGAGAGAATTAGAAAATAATTATTCCCAACTATAGTAAATAACTATTAGTTTTACTTTGACAGATGCTGACATATAGCTATTATTTATTTACCTATAAATTAAGTTATTAGTAATTGAAGTTTAAGATGTTATCTATTAAATTAGAAAATACATAAACAGAGGTTTATGTGAAAATTTAATTGTCACGAAATTGAAAATTTTATATCGAATCAACTATATTTAATAATAAATCCAATGTAATAGTGATTAATAAATTTATTTATCATGTTGGAAATTTCGCAATAATTCCCTATTCAATAATTATAATATAATAAGTCATTAAACTAGCAACGATAGATCAATAAAGTCACCCAAACAACCGTTACTAAGTTATTGTTATTTAGCTCGATAATCAATCAATTTTACGAAATTACAAGAGATCCGTACAAAAATGGTGAGATTTCTCAATAATAAATTTGAATAAAATCAAATTAAATTATATCTATTTTAGCCTCCGAAAAAGAAGAAGAAAGCCGGCGGTATAGTTTTTCTTTAATCATCAATTCAATAATTTTCAATTTAATTCAAAACAAATTACAGTCATTATCGATGGCGTCGATACAACGGAAATGAACCGTGAAAAATTGGAAGTTTTCTGTTTACGTATCCGAGAAGAATTAGAACGCGAACGTGAAGAACGCAATTTTTTCCAATTAGAACGCGACAAAATACGCACATTTTGGGAAATAACGAAAAGCGAACTAGATGAAGCTAGAGCCAGACTTCGGTATTATCCTTTTTGATTATAATTGGTAAATAATGATCATTTTCTAGGAATAAAGACCATCAAATTGAGGAATCGACTGAGAGGAATGAGGAAGAGTTGAAATTCTATCGACAAAAAGTCAAACATATGCAATATGAACATTTAAATGATTTAACTGAAGCAAAAACCGATTATTTGGTCACTTTGAAATTGGCTCAAGATGATCATTTAGCACAAGAACAGGAATTATTGCGTGATAAACGTGATTTTAAAGCGAAATTACGCGAAAATGAATTCTCTAATCAAGAACAAGTTAAACAATTGAAAATGGAACATAGCGAAGAAATTAGTAAAATACAACGAGAATTTGAGACAAGAGCTAATGAACTTGAAATGAAGTACGATAAACGATTCGATGAACTTAAACAAACATTAAACAGCAAATTTGCGTAAGTTTCCCATTTCCATCAAAATCAAATAATTTAAACATAATTTTCTGAATTCAAACAATAGGATGGAACTCAATGAAACTGAAGAACGCAAAAATAATCAAATCAACGAACTGACGACTTTTCACGAAAGAGCTTTTAATGACATGAAAAACTATTATAACGACATCACTTTGAATAATTTAGCTCTAATAAGTACGCTTAAGGTAAAAAATTGGGAATATTGTAAAAAAATTATAATTAAATTTAGGAAAATTAGGATCAAATGGAAGCTTTGAGGAGACAAAATGAGAAAATGACCAAACAAGTTGCCGATGTTACAGCGGAAAATCGTAAATTAGTTGAACCATTACGAATAGCGAAAATTGAAGTTGCCGATTATAAAAGACGATTAGAAAATTACGAAAAAGATAAATTATCATTACGTGTAATATTTCCAATTAATTATTCAAAATTTAATTATGAGAAAATCTAATTGCAGAATCTCAAATTGAAATTTACATCGACTACAAAAGAATTGAATGATTTAACATGGGCGAATAATGCATTAGAATTGCGTTTTGAAAAAGTAATTTTCCTCATTAAAAAAATTTCACTAAATTAAAAATTGTAAATTTTCAGTTGGAGGCTGAAAAAGACGAAATTAATAAACGATTCGTTTCGGCAATTTTGGAAATTCAACAGAAAACCGGCATGAAGAATATTTTATTACAGAAAAAAATTGAACAACTACTTCAGGAAGCTGAAATTAAGGAAATTATGTTTGATGAGATACAAGATCCGATAAAAGAGAAACTTTTCAGCTCAAATACAAAATTAAAAGTAATATTATCATTATTATGATTGAAAATTGATTGTTTATAATTTCAGGAGATACTTTCGAAAAAAAATAACGTAATTCATGATTTACGTTATGAATTGGCGCGTGTTTGTAAACAACATGATGATTTACTCGATGTTTGTGCTGAAAAATTGCGAAATTGTGGGGAATCAATTGAGGATTTAGGGTTTTCACCCTTGAGAGTTCTACCAGAAACGCAGACGAGCCTGATTAAAAATCCTGAACAATTTATAGAGAGAAGCGATTCAAATTTTTAATTACAAAATATAATACGTAATTCGATTTTTATAATTAAAATGATCTCAGTAGCTATTTGAGCGAAATTTCATTTACCTCAACTAAAGTTATCCTCATTTTTCCTCTAGCAGAAGTGAGAATTTTCTCCATGAAGAGTCCTACGAAATTTTCTAAAGGGTCAGCAAAAATTCATTTCCATTGAAAATTTCGGCTTCTTTCAGTCGGGAAAATGACTGGAAAATAAGAAAATTGTAAAAAAATGAGTATTTGGAGGAGAAAGTTTACCTGCCGTTTTTAGATCAATTTCAGGAAGTGATGTTTACATTTCAGGCAAGTATTTCTGGTTGCCTATCCAACTGGTCAAGAATTCCCGATTTCTCTCCCAATTTTCTCATAATTATGAATAATGATATTATCAAGTTCAAAATAATTATTTCGAAATTTCGAATAGTTGAGATCCCTTAATTATAGTCTTCTTCAACAAGGTCGATTTAGATAAGTCTCTAAAAATACACAGAAAAAATTGTTTTCGAGAGAAAATTGCTTAATTATAGGGATTATAACAACAAAAACAATGGAAAATCTGACAAAACTTAATCTATTTAAATAAACTATTGTTGTTATTATTATAATAATAATAATAATAATAATAATTATTATTATTGCAGTTGACAGCTTAATAGACAAATTGAATCAAATGTGCATCTCAAATGATGCTCATCTTTTTATTTAAAGCCCAAAACTAGTGTCAATAGTTCCCACCTACAATAAGAAAAACATGACACCATTTCTCGATATACCGCATATCCCATCAACTCGATTAAAATTTCGCCGTACAGTTCTAACGATAATGATCAATAAAAGCGGATTATTGATGATATTTTTGGCATATAGATTTATTATTGGAAAGGGGCCAAAATCGGTGGGACATCACTATTATTGTATGATCCTCTAGTAGGTGTATCAAATAGAATATTATAAAACAGTAGGTGGATAATTTTTGGAATATTAAAAAATTATCCATAAATCCTACAATGATCTCATACGAACCATCTGCATTTTTGTATTATAAATTTTATAATGCTAAAATTTTTATTAGATCATACAAACTCCTCTATTAAAAACAATTACGAAATTAAATTTGCATAAAAGCCGTTTGGAAATAAATATGATCCAAGTTTGCTATTTGCTCGTTTTTTGACTATTTGCTTCTAATCCCCCACTTTATTATAATGATCATCATCATCATCAGGATCATGATCATGATCAACTAGCCCCACTCAATGTTGTACGGTATTTAGAAATTTGAAAGCTTCACAGGTAGTAGATGCAACAGTATTTTTCGCGCGCTTGTGATAAGCTCACCAATTGTTTTACCACTATCAAACTCTACTTTGATAAGTCGATTTCCAAACCAAAGGTAAAGCTACTTTTTTTTTATTATCTTACAATTTTCCGAATTTAAATCGAAAATCCGAATAATTCCCAACTCAAGTAGACTTTTGTCGGGAAATTTCCTTTAATTAAACTTGGAAAAAAATACGTTGCACCTGATACTTGGTGTAATTGATTTTCTTCGAAATAACCTTCAATCAAAACAAAAAAATTGGATTATTATACGGATTAACGTGATTCAATCAATTTTCTCGTTAATAAATAATTAGAATATTATTCATAATAGTGGCAAAGAAAAAAAAACGGATCTAATTCCTGCTAAATTACTAGCTTCTGTATAATTTTATAATTACTATGATTTACGATTTGAAATAAATTTATTCAGTTGAAAAAACAAACATTCTATTCGTTCATTGTAAATATTTGAGTTGATTTTATCGATTAAAGGTGCCAAATTCGAAAAAAAATATCCTAATCATCATAATTATTGAAATAATGATTCCTGTTTTTTTTTGTGATTTAGAAACTATTGTCAAAATTGTGAAGCATTCTGTAACGCAATCCTAATCTTCATCTCAATAATTCTCTATTAACTATAAAGTCGGATATAGATCGAACTACACCGGATGTCCCTTCTAAGATAATTAATCCAAATATTTTGTAGGAATTAATAAATAACGGAAATCTCCCGACGAAGGGACATCCGGTAAAGCGATATTCTCGAAACAAATCAATGTCGATCATCATCTCTATTTTCGACTCGAATGAATCTAATAATAACGATCAAAACAAAAGATTCGTATTATTAAGCTGCATTTAGAGAATTAACTTATTTAAATTACACTTGAGGTCTTTAGATTGAAACAAATGCAAATCGAGTTGATGTTGGTTGATACAAAAGGAAGCACTTAGTTATGCTTCTGTGAAATTGAAGATAAAATCGTAGTAAGAAAATAATAGAAGGTTCGTTTATCTTCAAAATTATGATACGGATTTGATTGACCGCAATTAAAATTCCCATTTTAATTATTACATGGAGTTCTCTCTATATATATTTTTTTTATTTCCGTATAATCTGTGTGGTTTTGAATCGGAGCCAAAATTGTCGATGTTTATAGAAAAATTAACTCGTTAAATTGTTAATTTATAAATAATAAATGTAATTATTATTATGTCAATAAAACGCACGTATTTGTTGCGAAATACAACAATCGTAGCTATAAACTAAAATTAATCCCTAGATAAAGTTTGTTTAAAATATGACAAAATCTCATAGAGATATCACAGTTATTTCGAGTTGTACTCAATAATTTCTTCGATAATTGTTGTTATTAAAAATAAAAATGAGTTATTTCGAGAAAAATCGATCGGTAGTTGAAATTGACAAGTTTCATACTCCCTGTCGACAGGAAGTTTCTAATTTTTATATAAAATCAACGGAAAGGTAAAGTTACCCTAACTTTATTCATTTTTGTTGTTGTTGTTGTTGTTTTTGTTGTCATTTTCATGATACGCTAAACAAACAACAAAATATTAATCTCTATAGAACCATCAACCATGACAAGTGTAATTTAAACTAAAAAAAATCAATTAATCGTCCCATATGGTTTAGTTATTAAATCTTTGTTAATAATAACCATTTCGTATAATTTCTGATAATAATTGTCAGTTTTTGAGTTTCAATATAAATCGAAAATTCACTGCAAATAAGTAAATTAAATAATAATAGAGAATTAGTAAAATTTTCGAATTGACGCTAAAATCGAAGCTTTTTGCATCCGATATTTAATCAATAATGAAGGCTATTCAAATTTGAATTATTTCTATTGTTATTCCTTGAAATAAATTTCTCAAGCGTGAATCAAATTAAATTGAATTTCCCTTCTTTAGAAAGACACTAAAAAAAAATCAAAAAAATTCGAATACCTCAAAATATGACGTGCTCGAATCATACGAATAGTTAGAAAGAACTTCTATAGAGGAAGTCCATTTCGATGAGTCCAAATGCAAGTGGCTTGCCTTGAAGAAGCCAATTAGATCATTTTACGGGAACTATTCGTTCATATTCCAAAATTGGAGTATCTCGCAAGCGATCTGGAAATGAATAAAATGATATAAATAGAATGGGAAGTTCAAAATTGGCCTTTTCCTGAAATTTCAGAATCACTCAAAATAGCTGAAATAATTATTAGGGTTGACAATTCTCTTTTATTATTATTGAATCAAATGAACAATAATAATGATAATTAAAACAGTTGTGTTTGAAAAGCGAATAATAAAGCGTGACGTTTTCCAATATGAAAACTTCGGGAAATTTCGATTCAACGAGTTAGAACAACAACAATAGAAAAAACTGCATTATTTATTAATATAACAACAAAAATGATAAACATCTATTATATATTTATTTTTGTTATTGTATATTGTAAATTCTTACTTTTATCTACTGTTTTTTGTGTCGTCTCAATTATTTGCATGATATTAACATTAATAACTTGTATTCTAAAAAAAAACAAATGAAGTCAACTCCAATACAATAAATATTCGAGAAATTCTGTTGAAATATAATCAACTTTGTAACAGTTTTGGCGAATTTTTTGATCGAAAATCGCAGTTAATCGAGCGTTAAATTGCCAAAATTTCAATGAGAAACAGCATGCTGTGATCTGTAATAAAAAATATATACAAAGTTTTTATTCGAATCTAAACTAATAATTTGATTGTTTATAATTTTCCATATTTTTAGTAGAAAATTACAGTAATCATTTTATGATACAATTAAATAATTTTCTAAAAAAAAATTCGTGATGTTATTAGATCGAAATAACAGATTCCTTTGTTCTATATCCGTAATTCACAATTGGACACGAAGCCCATAATTACGATGAAAGCTACTTTGAAGAGAATAGAATTGAATGCTGCAGGGTCCCTTTGTTTCTGTAGAAAACGCTCCAAATTAACGATGATTTTCATTTTTCTTCCGCAGTTCAGCAGACATGGGCAAATTCCAAGAGACTCTCGGCATCAATGAATTTAAAACAAAGAAACACAATATTTGGAAAGCCTTATTGGCTGAATTCATTGCAAATGTTTTATTGAATTTCTTCGGTTGTATATCATGTGTTAGTGTTCGAAATACACCGCATGGTTTCGTTTTGATTGCATTAACCTTCGGCTTAACCATTTTCGTTCTAGTTCAGGTAAATGATATATTTTTTTTCTAAAATGGAATTTATTGTAAAAGTCAGCGAAGAATGGCAATTAAATTCAACGACTGTTGTTCTAAATTCATTTAATTGAAGAAGAACTGTTAGAAATTAACTGGACTTTGTGCCATATTAATACTTCTTGAGATTTCTCGTTAATTTGTAATTATTTCGAATTAACGAGAATTTGCTGTTTTCTAGACATTGGGTCATGTTAGCGGGGCCCATATTAATCCTGCTGTTACTGCCGGAATGATGGCCACCGGAAATATCAACATCATCAAAGGCATCCTGTATATGATCGTCCAATGTTTGGGATCTTTAGCCGGATCAGCTGTTGTGAAGGTAGCCTAAAATCAAAATTCAATCAATCTAATTAGAAAATAATCGAAAATTTTGCAAAAAGGCTCTCACACCAACCGAGTTCCATAAAGACGGTCTAGGCAATACAAAACTGGCTGAAAGTTTAGAACCAATTCAAGGTTTCGGTGTGGAATTCTTCCTCGGTTTCATCCTAGTTTTGGTTGTTAGCGGTGTTTGTGATCCAAATAAACCGGAAGCTAAACCAATTGCCGCTTTAGCTATCGGTATGGCCGTTGGTTTAGGCCATTTAGCTGCAATTGATTATACTAGTGCTAGTATGAATCCAGCACGTAGTTTTGGTTCAGCTGTTATCGCTGACGATTGGACAAATCATTGGGTGAGAGTTAATTCGATTTGTTCTACCCTTTATTAATGTCGTCGATAAATTACAAATATTGATCTTGTATGTTTCAGGTATATTGGGTGGGTCCTATTCTAGGAGGAATAGCTGCTGCTTTGTTATACAAACATGCTTTTGCCGCACCCAATTTAGGACCAATGAAAATTATCGAACGTTATACTACAGTTGTTACCGACGAAAAAGAGGTAGGTTTCGACTAATTTATTAATTAAATTAATTAAAACTGAAATAATTTCTTTCGGACAAGCTGCCGAACGCTAATACGGAAATTAAACATTCCGTAAGTAGAATGATAGAATTTCACAATTGTATTACAAAAAGCGATAGCATTTATTTTTAATGTAAATACGAAAATAATTTTTATTTTATGATTTCAGTTGAAACAATTGGATGGTGGCCGCATGGAAGATTTAGCTTGATTTCTTTTGTTTTAATCGAAAAGCACGTATATTTTTTAACAATATTTTTATGCATTTATTCGTACTGTCTTATTTATTATTATAATTACGCCATTTTTTGTGTGTTCTTACGTTATTTAGACACAGATTATTAATCAAAACTAATATAACGTGTATATAATTTTATAATTTTAAATAAAATATTCTAATAAAATGCGCAAATTTCACTATACCATCCCATTCTTTCAAGGATATATCTAGGAAAATATAAAGGGATTTCAAAAAACAATAAATATTGATTTGAAGCGTATTTGTTATACGACACGTAAATACAAGCAATAAAACTTTATCAAATAGAAAATAATAATAAATGTGATAATTTACTTACAATTTAAAATAATTCTACGATTCGGCAATTGATTCGTTATTTGCAATTTCTGAAACATCAAAATTAATTGTACTTTCTGTATTTTCATTACCATCAGCATTATTGATTGGTTTACGTTCATATGTTTTTTTTGTTTGTGCTTTAATTGGTGTACTAGTTTTTTGATTATTAATTAAAGAACCAAAATTAACAGTTTGGAATGTTTGTCCTGGACTTTTTTTCAATAAAAACGTATTACCTTTCTTTTCAATTTTACCTTCTCTAGCCATTGCTTTCATTTGTTCTTTTGTTAATAATAATTTTTGTACAGTAACAGTTTTATCACCAATTTTCATATTAAATATCTCTTTATCAGGTAATTTACTGATATCTTTTGTTTTTAATTGTTCAATTGTTGTATTTATAGGTGGTTGTGTGATTTTTGATAATGGTGCTGTTGTTACTTGTGATAAATTAATTTGTGGTATAATTTTCGGACGTTCATTTATATTTTTTCTTGTATAAACTTTTGTACCTTCACTACGTACAATTGGTTTAATTTCATCATCTTGTAATTGTGTTAATGTTGTTTGATTATCTTCAATTTCATCTGTAACACTTTCATTTTGTTGTTGTTGTTGTTGTTTTTCTTGTTGTTCTTGTTCTTCATCTTGTTGTATTTGTTTATTTTCTATAATTTCTTCACTATTATTCTCATCTAAATCAGAACCTAATTCGCCTTGTAAAAATTCAGCATAATTTTTAATTTTCGTTATACGTTTTGAACGACGTACAACTTCCGGATTATCAATATTTGTTATTGTAAATTCAGCTATATCATCACCGGAATAATCAGAATTTTCTTCATATTCATCATTATCATTATGTTCAGCTGCTTTTTTAGCTTCAGCCATAACTTCCTGTTCAATTTGTTCTTCATATTCCATTTCAGCATGTTTCAATTCATGATCTTCTAATTGTTCTTGTGTTTCAAATGAATAATCACATTTTTCACAAGGATATGGTAAATCTGATAGATGAGTTGTTATATGTTCTTTAACTCTAGCAACATTATCAAATTCTGTATTGCATATAACACATTTTAAATTCACCATTGAATGTATAGCGCTATGATTAATTAAAGAATCTTTACGTTTAAATGACATACTACAAATATCGCATTTATGTGGACCAATTGGGGCTATTGAAGTTGGATCGATGGATTGTTGAGCAGCATAATGACTACGCATATGTCTTGTTAAATGATGACTTAATAAAAATGTACGACCGCAAATTTTACATGGATATGGTCTTAAGCCAGCATGAGATGTAACATGACGTGTCAATTTTATTGCTGATGTAAAACTGGCCTCACAATAATTACATTTATGCGGTTTCACATTACTATGACTTATCTCATGTCTTTCCAGACCCTAAAAATTATCATAAATTATACAAAAAAATTTGTGAATAAATAAAATTCTTACTTGTTTAAATACAAAACTCTTTTGGCAAATTTTACATGTATAAGGCCGTTTCTTTTTATGTTTAACAGCATGTGCATCTAAATCTTCACTAGTTAGAAATGTACGATCACATTCTGAACATAAATATTTCGGTGCATCAATATGTATTTTTTCATGACGATGTAATAATGATTCTCTTGAAAATGATTTACTACAAACAATACAAGTATACGGTTTACAACCTGTATGTGTTAATGAATGTTTACTTAAGTCATATTTTGTGAAAAATGCCTTATCACATTCATCACAATTATAATTACGTTCTCTACCATGATTTGATACGTGTAAATCTAATAATTGTTTTAATGGAAATGAACGATCACAATGTGGACATGGGAAACAATCAGTTTTAACTTGATTCACTTTTAATGTTGGATTTAAAACAGATTCATCTTCTAATTCCATGAAACTATCATCTTTTATTGTTGTTGTAGTCTCATCGAATTCTTCATGTGCTTCCAATTCATCATCAATTGATTCAATTGTATAATTTATCTCGCTACTACTAGCCGATTCTTGTTGTTGTTCTTTCTTCTCCTCATGTTGTTCTTTTTGTTTTTTAGTTTTTGGTGTTTCAATTTGTTCAGCACTACGTTTAGTTGTTTTTGATGGATTTTCATTGTTTGTACGTTGTTCCTATTATAAAATGATTAATAGTTTTGTATTAAAATTCGAATAAAAACTCACTTGATGGATTTCAACTTCAGTCCAGGGTTTTATCAAATTACCGGTAGTTAAATAGAATTTTAGAGCGTCATCTGCTTTCTTGCAATTAGTTTTAAATTTGTAAGCCTGAATTGTTTGTGAACGGCATATATTGCATATCATTTGAGGCATACCATCATTCTCGAATACCTACATCAAAACATGAAACAATAATGAATTTTCGATTGTATAGAAAGTCTATTTTTTGTCAATTTTCCACAGACCCAACTTGAAATTTTTTTAGACAATAAATAAAGCAATCTGTTTTACAAATAATAATACAGTAAAATAGTTTATTTACAAACCTCAATGGCAACACAGGCCATTAACTGTAGGGGGAGTGGAGTTTGTCTACTATTACCATCTTTATTTTGGCGCTCATAAATATTTGTTAATGGTTTATCTTCGCATAAACAAAATCGACATATTTTCATTGAACGCAGAATATTTTGACGAGTTTCCATTATTTTCCAGTTTTCACGTAATACACCATGAATTTATCAAAAAGATCACAATAAATTCT
The DNA here is from genome assembly GCA_037414795.1 of Stenodera caucasica. Taxonomy (NCBI): domain Eukaryota; kingdom Metazoa; phylum Arthropoda; class Insecta; order Coleoptera; family Meloidae; genus Stenodera; species Stenodera caucasica. The sequence continues at coordinate 21,303 of JAZBGZ010000240.1, read as the reverse complement.
TGCAGAAATTCGTATTTAAAATACAACGAAAATCTACAAACAGATGTAACAAAATGGTGGTCGGCTTGGCTTGCTTCTTGGTCATGTAGTTCACAACTACACCGCTAGGAGTTGAACGATCAATAATTGCTTCGCCTCCGGCTAATAGAGGACGCTAGCCGTAATCAAAATCAAAATGTCTCTCCAATTCTTTGCATATCATGATAAAATTGAATGCAAATTTCAAAAATATAATATATATGCTAAATACGCATTCTAATAATTAATTTTAACATAATTCACATCTGCTTATTTTCTAGTTTATAAGCAAATTGTAAGATGGCACCGAATTTCTCCAGTTGTCTTCTAGATAGCGCTAGTACATAAACTGTAGTAGTGGCGACATCTCTCGAAGATTACTGGAGTGAATTGAGCGGGAATAATTAAAATAATTGATTGATAAGAGAAAAACTGCGAAAATCCGTTTGAAGATTATTAAAATTGAAGTAATGCAACATAATTGTATGAATTTTACTAGTTTGAGAATAGTGTGGAATTCGAAGATACTTTCACATTTCTTTAAGTGATTTTGGGTAAAATATTCACATTGAACTTGATGAAACGACTGTATATAATTATAATAATATTAATAATAATAATAATAAGAAAGTTTTATATATTGGTTGATTACTTGATGGAATATTTGATTTCTGGTTTTGGTCTTCAGCAAGGTCAGACATTATACAGAGAACGGTTGATTTTATAAACTTTACGGTCTTCAATTCACCTTAGTAGCAACTGTTTATTCAATCAGACATGACACGATACCTGAGCAAAACAATCCTGCTCCTGTTCCTTGCAGGTGAGTTTTAGAAAACAATTATATTTTAATCGAAATAATTCGTATATAATAGAAGAAAATTCATCGAATTTGTACCGTTAAATGAGAAAAGCGGAAAAAATTTAGAAAGTCTCCGTATTGATTTATCGATAAAATACAATTAAATCAATACGTAAACAATACGAAATTATATTGACATGGTATTATTGTATTGTTGTGAAAGTGATTTTAAAATAATCTTGAATATTAAAGGCCAACTACTACCGCCAGGTATTTCTAGCTGAGACCATTAAAAATTTTCTAACGAATCAATTAAATAATAATTTCGATATAATCAGTTCCGCTTCAACATTTTATTGATTGTTTGGAAAAAATTCAAGGAACTGTTCTGGGTGCATCATCCCGTAAACAGCAATCAGCTGAACAAAATCGCCGTAAAAACGCCGCTTCAGATCGTGAAATAATCAACGATGATTCCGATACCACCGATCAATGTCCGGAGCCCAACGGTTTCTTCGCCGATGCTGAACAATGCGACAAATATTACGATTGTCGTGATGGCGAAATCACCGAAAAACTGTGCCCCGATGGGATGGTCTTCAACGATTACAGTTCCGAATACGAAAAGTGCGATCTACCCTTCAATATTGATTGCAGTACGCGATCGAAATTGCGTAAGTCCTATTATTGATTCGGCTAATTTCGGAGATGATGGTGTGATTTCCAGAAACTCCACAGCCTAGTTTAAATTGTCCGAGGAAGCATGGTTATTTCGCCCATAAAGATACCAAAATTTGCGACAAATTCTACTATTGTGTTGATGGTCAATTCAATATGATCACTTGTCCGAATGGTTTAGTCTACAACGACAAAGCGGGGATCTGCTCGTGGCCCGATGAAGCCAAAAAGAAGGGCTGTTCATCCGAAGGTACAACTCGCCTTTAACAATCAAATCGATTGTAAAAAGTCGGATTTTTTTCTGTAGATGTGTTCCAGTTCGAGTGTCCCAAGGTGAACGAGACAGTAGGTGCAACACATCCCCGTTATTCCGATCCTGATGATTGCCAATATTTCTACGTTTGTATCAATGGTGATACGCCGCGACGTAGCGGCTGTAAATTAGGGCAAGTTTTCGATGAGACCACAAGAAGTTGTCAATGGGCGCGAAAGGTGCCCGAATGGTAAAATTCCCAAAATACTCCTCCAACTAGACGTAATTTTCGTTAAATTTCAGTGCCGACTGGTATAAAGGACGTTTAACGGACCAACAATTGGCCGAATTGGAGAATCCACCAACACCAAAACCGAAACCGACGAAAGTTAGTCGACGACGACCTAGGCCGACCAAATCGCAAATTCGAGATGATGAAGACGAATAGAAATTAAGATTTCCAAATTATAATTATTAATATTAAGGCGAATTTGTCAATAATAAATATAAACTATTAGTCGAACTTTCGATATTCAATAAAAAACAGCAGTTCCTATATTCGGGAGACTTAAAGCTCTTCGATAGTAGATTATCCGGCATACTAGAGAGACTTAAGTATATCTTTGCATCCTCAAATAAACCTTCAGCCAATAATCTAGGACTCCTTTCGAAATTCTTGAATCAAGGAGCTCCAAAGCAGCGAATACGGTCCTGCTTTAACATCTCCACTCTTCGATGTAACTTATTCTAAATGTCTTGGACTCATTCCACGGATCTAATAAAATAAATATATGGATAATTATGTAAGGATGGCTGTTTTTTTGCTTGAAAATAACACTTTCACTGTATATGCGGGTGTTAATATGTGAAAGTTTGATGAAAAATTTCCAAATTGAATCAATTTTCTCGTCAATTGTTTTTCAAAAATAGTTTAAAATTATCGAAAATCAGGTACAACCTTCCATTTTAAAGGTGTGGTAGAATCTTATTGTTTTCGCATTTAAAATACATCATGATGTGATTAACCCAAAGTTCACAACAAGGACATGTGAAAGTGGTGCTTTCGTATTTTTATCATCTTTCGGAAAAATACCAATTTCCAGAAATCTACAATAATAAAAAACAATAGATTATTCAAATAATTTATAGGTGTTGTTTTTTTTTTGTTAATTAAGTTGAAAGAATTGGTTGCTATTTGAAGCTACCTAGAATAAGAAAGGTTGAATATTTCACCATAAATTCAAGGAGGGGACTTTCTGTTTCCAGTCGGCCAATTCGATTTTGATAAATTATTAATCAGCAAATCAATATTCAATTATCGATATGTACGACAACATGTTAAGAACTCTTAAATAAAAGCACCTCACTAGTCAAACGTCCAGTTTCGTACGATAGGTGAACAGTGCTTCACCTTGACGTTTCGTGTTTCAAATCGATCCTAATTCTAATAATAAAATCAAGATAAAATGAAACCATTCCTATTTGTTGTGTTGTTAACAATTTCATCAGCTTGTAAGTATCGAGAATAAATCAAATCGATAATAACCGGTAGTGTTCATGATTTCCTTATTGCATAATCACTAGTACTTTGAAACAAATGAAATGGCGTCGAGTGAAAGTTGATTAGTATTGTTTTAAGTAAATTATTGGGGAAAAATGTCGAGAATTTTCGGAAAATTCGATTTGATGACGACACTATTCGAGTTTTCTTGCAAAATAACAAAATCCTTTCACTTTCCACATTGCAGACGCTCAATTCAAATGTCCTCCGAAAGATGGCCAATACGAGGATCCTCTCCAATGCGATAAATTCTACGAATGTATCGATGGTATTGCTGTAGAGAAATTGTGTCCAGACGGATTGGTTTTCGATCCGTTGATTAGAAAAGTGAATAAATGCGACCAGCCGTTCAATGTTGAATGCGGTGATCGTACCGAATTGCGTATGTCGAAAATTCAAATTTTTAGAAATCGAATTGATCGATGTTATTGTAGAACCTCCAAAACCGAACAATTACTGTCCAAGACGCAACGGTTTCTTCGCACATCCCGAACCATCGGTTTGCAACAAGTTTTACAACTGCATTGAAGGCGAACATACAGAACAGACATGTACGGCTGGATTACATTTTGACGAATTCACTGGAACTTGTGTTTGGCCCGATAGTGCCGGCCGTCAAGGCTGCAATAAGGATATAACGAGTAATTTTCGAAAATTGTCTTTGATTTCGACTACAAAATTTTTGATTTTAGCCAAATTGAAGGACGGTTTCGAATGTCCAAAAACGGGCCAAACTGACGCCAATGGCCAATTAGTTGTCCATCCGAAATACGCCCATCCGACCGATTGTCAACGTTTCTATGTTTGTTTGAATGGTCAAGAACCAAGAGATTTGGGCTGTCAAGTTGGTGAAGTCTACAATGAAGAGACACAACGGTGTGATGCTCCGGAAAATGTACCAGGATGGTGAGTTTTCCAATAGATTTATCAAATTGTTGATAATTCGTAATAAATTTTCTAGCGAGGATTGGTACAAAGATGATCCAGCAGTTCCATCCAAACCAGTCAAGAAATCTAAATAAAATTTTGATATTAGATCAAATATGAAAAATTAAACGTCTCGTTTTTGAGATAGGAAATTTTCAATTATGGTGATTTTTATTATCATTATCATTTGGATGAAATTTGTACTGATTTTAATTGTATTTATCCAAAACTTTTATAAAAAATAATAATAATAATAATAAACAAATTTTCGATCAATAAATATAATTCAACCTCACCTTGGATTTTCCTTTCGAATATCGACACAAATCGATCAACTTTCCTGGTAGCGATATCAAATTAATTCTTAATTAAAATAAAAATAACCTTCAACTTTTTTAAAATTTACAAGAAATCGTCAATTTCAAATCACTGAATTAACAAAAAAAACGTAATTTCTCCATGAAATTTCAACATGACTTTCTCTAGTAGAAATTCTAAAATTGACATCGAAACCGAAGAATGCGGATTCCTCATCGATGGGACATCCGATATATTGCATATAGCAAATATTCGAAAAATCCACCCAATTATTTCTATTAATAATCGATATTTCGGCCATGCCGAAGGTTAAAATGGCCTGAAAAAATTACATACTTTCTTTTCGTTATTTAGTGTAATTTTAAAACTTGCCGTTCCAGTCGTAATACCAGCTTGGTGTGCTTGTTTTTGAATTTTTCATACCAGATTGACATTCTATCTCTAGTTAAGTTTAACAACAACAACAACAACTCAACAACATGTTGAATATTTTTTGGTTAATTCTTATCCTTCTAAATATTATTTCACGTAAGTTAAAATAATTCGTTTTTTATTGAAATATTGACCAATATGCGGAAATATTTAATAAATTTTTCCGCTATTGTTATATAATTATTCGGTTCAGTGGAATTTATTTGTTTTTCTGTTTTTCTGTCTCAACATCAAGTTTCCTTGGCTCAATTCAAATGTCCTCAAAGGACCGGCTTCTTCCCAGATCCGGTACAATGCGATTTATATTACATATGTTCACGTGGTGATTACGAAGAGAAATTGTGTCCGGATGGTTTAGTTTTCGATGATACAGATCCGAATCGTGAACATTGTGATATACCAACAAATGTCGATTGTAATGATCGAACCGAATTACGTAAGTCTTCTTAAATATGATTTGAGCAATATAAAAAAAAAAAAATTATATAACTCAAATCGAGTAAAAGCCTTTTTCTGGCAATAGCTAATAAATTAATCATCAATGTCTGAGGACTTTCTAAATTTATTTAGCCGAAAATATTCGAGCAATAAACCTATCAATTAATAAGCAATTAACATAAATCGAGTCTAATTAAATTAGAAATCCTCATTCAATAGAATATACACCTTGAGCTCTAATCGGATTATATAATTGGTTGAAACCAGTCTTGGAAAGCTATCATCAGCTTGAACTTGAGAAATATTGAAAAAAATTGATGGAGACTTCAATGTTCGATCAAGCGCGAAACCCGATCTTCATTCCATCTAATTCCTTAATAGAGCACAATTCCGCTACCGTTAACAATTCAATTGTTTTATTATTCGTAGAGGAGCCACAGCCGAGCAAAGGATGCCCCCGGGCCAATGGTTATTACCGTCATTCAGATCCGCAAGCTTGCGATAAATTCTTTAATTGTGTGGATGGTGTGCCCCATGAACTGCCATGTCCACCAGGTCTCATCTATGATGATATCGCAAGTTCTTGTGCTTGGCCCGCTGATAGTCATCGTAAAGATTGTATGAATGCTAAACGCGGTAAAAATCCATTTTGAATAATAAATAAAATTGTATTAATTGAAGAATCAATTCTAGATGCTTTGGATGATGGATTTTCGTGTCCTGATGAAGATATACAAGGACCTGGTGGACGAAAATTACCACATCCGACATTTGCACATCCGGATGATTGTCAAAAGTTTTATATTTGTCGGAATGGTGTTATGCCGCAAAAAGGGTCATGTTCCTATGGTTCCGTTTATAATGAGGAAACTTTCATGTGTGACGATCCAGAAAATGTACCAGGATGGTAATTTGACAACGTTAATTATCTATTTTGCGAAATAATCCAATAATTATTTGATTTACAGTGAGGACTTTTATGATAAAGAAGAGAATAATAAACCAAAACCTAAAAAGAATTAGATAAAATATTGAGACAATAAGTCGAAATTATTTGTATTAATTTTTTGAAAAAAAGAAATAATAAAAATTATTGAGAAATAATAAAAATCCTCACCTTTAAGTGTGAAGCAATTAACTTATTGACAATAAATTCGAATAATTTCTAATTTGCTTGTTTTAAAATGTCTTCGGGTCAAAAAATCTAGAAACAGTAGATTCAATTCTTCACTACAATCGATTCAGATTCGGAGTTACATAGCCGGGTTGTCAAGGTAACGATTGTGGAAACCAATGGCCGCTCACTTTTTTCTAAGTAGATAAAAACAATTGGTAGTTGCTCTGCTTATTAGACAAGTGGTTGAAAAACTAACAAACTTCTTGTACAGCAAATAATCTGTAATAAAATAAAACTAGATAAAAATAGATGGAGATGGAGATAGAGATCTTTATATTCGAGACAATTGGTTGTGAAATTTGACAATATGGTAATTTTATTTTTCAAATATCGCAAGAGAGAACAGTTAACAGCTACAATTGTTGAAATAATTTCAACTTTCTCTAAACAATATCTACTATTTTGGAGTCTATAAATTCGAGAAAATTCCGCTTTTATGGTTCTTCCATATTGATTGAGGCGACAATTTCAAAATTGAATCGAGGACAATCAATTTGCCAAATCGAAATGTAATTAAAATAGAATCTAGATTAAATTAAATTTTCAAACAACGAAATATCGCAGGTGAACGGCTTTAACAATCTTTGATTAAGTCCGATTAAAATTTATGAATATATCGACGAAACCATACGGTGTTTGTAATGTAGAAAGTGCGGTTTCGATTCTGTTCTTGGCTTTAGTACTTGTTTGTCAGTTATCAAGGATAACGCAACATGAGAACATTCCTGTTATTAACTGTTATTATTTCCGTCTTTGCAACCTCCTCAGGTATGTATTAACTGTAATTATAAACCAAATTTATACAATTCTATTAATATGAAATATAAATATCACAAAGGATCGAAACAATTGTTATTCACGAATAGTAGTGAAAGTACGTGACACAATCGAGAAATATGTCGATTTCGGACTTGAGAATCAACAATTTGCTTTTTATAAATTTGAATAAATCAATCAAAATGCCAACCAGTCTATCTCAGGGCCTCAAATTAGCCTCAAATAACGATTAGATGAGCTACCGATATACAATTCTAACTATATTTAATATTATAAGCAACAATTGAGAACCTGTTTCGGACAAATATTGACAATTCGAACAAGTTCTCGATTTCGTAATAAGCGATTTTTTGTGTGAATTTTCGCAGTGAAAGGCGCAATATTTCACCTTCATATTTGATAATAATTATTGTTTTTTTCTGTGTGTTTTAATAATCCAGTTTCTGGAGGAGTTCTGCTGCAAGACGCCCCAAGTTGTCCTGAACAACACGGAATTCAAGCGTACGCCCATCCGGAATCCTGCAATTTGTTCTTTTTATGTACAAATGGAACTCTAACAGTTGAACAATGCGAGAATGGTCTACTTTTCGATGGTAAAGGCGCCGTTCACAATCATTGCAACTACCATTGGGCCGTTGATTGTGGCCAACGCAAAGCCGATTGTAAACTTGATTACTTGATCCATTTATCCCGATGAAATTAATTCGAATTATTTCAGTAACGCCGATTAGTTCACCTGGGTGTGAATATCAATTCGGTATTTATCCAGAAACTGAGGCATGTTCAACGAACTATATCAAATGCGCCCATGGTGAGGTCATACCGAACCAATGCGAACCGGGATTGGTCTACGATGACCGCATTCACGGCTGCAATTGGCCCGATCTTCTTCTAGAAATCTGCAATCCAGAAGGTATAATTGTCTTAATTTCGGCAATAATGTGGATATAATTACGGGAAATTTCAGCTGTGGTCGGTTTCAAATGTCCAACAAAAGTACCATCGAATAGTCCAGCGGCGAAATTCTGGCCTTATCCACGTTTCGCTGTACCTGGTGATTGTGGCCGATTGATAACTTGTGTTAATGGTTTTCCACGTTTGATTTCCTGTGGTGATGGTAAAGTTTTCGACGAATCATCATTGACTTGCGAAGACCCCGAATTGGTACCGCACTGTATCAATCATCTCT